>PVJH01012134.1:0-65884 GCA_004026705.1 Nesogale talazaci
CCTCATTGGCTATCTCAAGATTGACAGGCTAGACTCCACCCCTAGACTCCCAATCATGAAATTGACATCAAACACATGACCACCACAGTGAAATACTCTTAAACAGAAAGATGACACAAATGTGATTCTCAGTTGTTTGTTATAAATTCTGTCTGTAAGGGAAATATTATTTGAGAAATGTCCTCTTAATATTTAATTCTTCAATATATTTCATCTGCTAGAACTAGATTGATTTGTATAACTAGGAATGTAATGCTATGCTAACATTGCTCTCAGAACTCTTAAATTTTAATGTCAGTGCTAGTATCATAATTGGTTTCCTTTTAGCTTGAATTGTTCATATTTCATTTATCTTTTGTATATGTTATCAAAATATGTAGGTTTCAAAAATAATTCATTTTCATATTCACTAAAATTTATAAGCATTTCCTATGTAAAAGTACTTTACAAGTATGCACAACAGATAGGCAATGACACTATGGACTTAGCCACTGCCTAAAGAAGATTACAACCTAATCCAGAAGGTGACTATAAACACATAACTATGTAATTTTATATAATTAACAGAGAGTAGGTGCGAAGGACAGGACAATTATGGTTATTGCCTGCAGTTGCATGTTATACATGGTGGTCTAAGGAGCAAACCAGAGTAAGGAGTGTTCACAAACTTCAACATGATTATTTCCAAAATGTGAAAATACCTTATTTCTGACTACTGGGTGGCTTATGCAATTTTGCTTTATAATTTTACTTTCCAGGAAGTTTAGAATGATTGTGATCCATGCTATTTAGTAAATATCTTAAATAAGGTCACTAATTCACTTATCTTTCTACTGCTAAATAATTTCTGCTGAAGATGTACTGGATATGTGTCCAATTAGATTCACTCACCCAGAGTTCCTGCTTCCAGACCAGAAAATTAGGAGGTAAGGTGAAGGAGAAAGAGAGGAAAAGTCCTAAAATTAGAATTAGGTACTAGGGTCCATCCTGAATGCTTATTTTATTTATTTCCACTCACAAAGTGAACCCAAAACACACTAAATCACTCTAGGTTCAGCATGTTGTGCTCGTGGACTCCAGTTAAGCAGCTACCAATGCCCTAGTTTAACAGCGAGTAGCAATTTCCCCTGACTGATGCCATAAAGGGAACATGAACCCAGACCTGAGGAGAACCTCTGAAAGCTAGTCACAAGACCCCACACTAGAACTCCACCATTGTTCAATGCCTTGAACCCATAGCCTGGAGATCGGGGTCGGCAGATAACCATAAATTGGAGGAATTGAAAAGGAAATTTGCCTGTCAGGTCACCGTATGACAGAAAATAAGCAAAGAGTCATAGTCGAGAGAGCGAATTCAGTTCCTGTTGGCTGGGAAGAAAACAATCTCTCTGATAAGCTGTATCTCCTCATCTTGGGGTCAGTGTGACAGCCCCAAATCAAGGTACTCCATAAACCCAATATAAAAAAGAGAAAATATATTTTCTTGGTAAAAACTGTAAATCCCAAACTCATTGTTTAAATCCATAACAACTGGTAGAACGAGTCTTTTGGCATACATTGGCATAATAAGGGAGCCCAGGCTAAGGAATGCCAGAAGTTAGCTACAGAGCCCACAGGTTACCAACAAAACAAAGACCCCATTGGATAAAGTGACCAGATTTTAAGCAGGACACCATTAAGGGTGTTTTGATTAAAAATTTGGTCTATATGGAGCAACAAAAATGTTCATAGAACATAAGAATACTATTGTAATATATTTATTTTAATTTTAAAATTCCTCAGGATGTAGTTAAATTGTTTAAAAAAGCACGGCATCTGGTCACTTTACCCTTGGAGCAAGCCTCAGTTTCAAAATAACTTGATTTCATTCCAGCTGACCAGGTGGGGGAAAAAAACAAAAAACCTCTGAGTTAGTAGGGCATCAGGCTTCCTGGAACAAGCTAGGACAACAAGCCCAGCAGGGGGAGCTACTGTCCGCTTTTGGTGATCCTATCCACAGCTGAGGATGTCCTATCTGTCCTGCGACCCTACAAGGGCCTGAGGGGATGCACCCACCCCCACTGCAGTGCTACGTACAGCACAAGGCAGCTATACCAGTGAACTCCAGCACTCACCACTGCTGTGGGAACCACGGACTGGCCTGCCTTCCAGGGCAATTCCTCACAGCATCTGTGGGACCCTCCACCAAGCAGGCACACCACCCAGCTACCTTGAGGCAGGGTTGGAACTCCTCCAGCCCCACGGTCAGGCTATCAAGTCACAGTTATCTCCTTACTTATTACTCTTTTTTCTCTCTTTATTCTTTCCCCCGTCTATCTTTCCCATGATAGTTCATCTCAGGGGGCTTGGTTGTTTTGTCATTTTCTCTTTTTCTTTTTTTTTTCTCTCTTTGCTCCCTTCTCTCCCTCTCTTTCCTTTCATGGCTTCTGGGTCACTAACCTCCGCCTAGGACAACTCAGCCCCAAGAGCAGGGGGAACTTCAACCTTCCCTCGGTGCGAGAGATGCATACTACCCTAGGCCGCTGTGACAGCCCTCTACAGTGCTCCATGCTGTCTGGCCCCTACAGTCATCTTGCCAACTAGGGAAATTCTGCCCATCACTGGTGGGATCCTGCACTAAAAGGGCACACCAACCTGCCACCTTGGGGCAGTGTGTTTAAACCCTTCCGGCCCCACATTTAGGAGATCAGGAATCAGCTATCTCTTTACTCTTTATATTTTTCTTCTCTCTCTCTTCTCTCTTTCCCACCACAGTCAATCTTAGCAAGCACAGTTATGTGTTTCCCCTTATTTTCCTTTCTTTCTTCTTTTTCTCTCTTCTTTCTTTCTTCTTTTCTGTTTCTCTCCTCTTTTCCTTCTACATGCCACTGCTGGTTTCCAGGCCCCTTCCCTCTGCCTATGGCACCTCTGCCAATGCAGTGGAAAGAGCTCCAGTCTACCCCCTGTGGCAGTGCTGCACATGTCATGATGCAGTGCTACACACGGCATAGCATTAAAGTAGGGACTTTAATACACCACTCTCTGAAAAATAAATCATAGGAAAAGAAACTCAACAAGAAGGCTACATATTTATGAGACTGACTCGCTGACTACTGTGCTAAGAAGGCACACTGGGGGCTACAAATAAAATCAGCACAATTGCATACCTTGACCTGATAGATATTTTCAGAGCTTTCCACCAAAATGCCAAAAAAAAAATCACATTACTTTCAAGCCCATATGGCACATACTTGAAGATTGACCACATGTGCAGTGCTGCACATGTCATGATGCAGTGCTACACACGACACAGCATGGGGCTCAGCTGCCTCTCTATTTTCCTTTTTTCTTCTTTCTAGTTTTCTTCAATTTTTTCTTTTGCTTATTCTTTCACTTTTTCTTATTTCCCCTTCTTCTATCTCTTAATTCAGTTTTTCTTTTTGTCGTCTTTTTTGTTGGTTTTGACTTTTGTTTTGCCCTTGCATTTGTGTGTTAGCTTTCTTTTTTATTCTTGCCCTTATCTTTGCTTTCTTCTTTCTCTCTTTTCCTTCTCTTATCCCTCTCTTTCCTTTCACAAGCCACTACTGGTCTCCAGACCACCCCCCTCCACCTAGGGTAACCATGCAAGCCCAGTTGAGGGGAGCTACTGCCTGAACTTGTTGGCTTTACACACAGCTGGGGAAATCATGCACATTCTCCAGCATACCCCAAGTGACTGAGATATTTCCCCTTCAAAAGGCCCTACTAGTGACTGGGGAAACTCCTGCCCACCCTCTGCGGCAGCAACCCAACCTCGATGGTGATATCTCTGACTAGGGGAATTTCACCTGTAATCTATGGTGCTCTACACCAAAAAGGGTACACCCACACACTCTCTGTGGCACCCCAGTTGCAGAGGGAACTACCCCCCACCTGCAGAACTCCAAGCACCATGAGAGTTCAAGACTATCTCATGGGCTCACAATTACCCAAGCAGTGTCCCGTGAGAGGACAATCCAACTCACATTCCAAATACTGGAATACTGGTCAGCTAGGGTAAGAGTGAAACCACGGGAAGATACAGCAGTAGCCTGACATCCCAAGGCAGCTACCTAAAAGTAGTTCATAGAAACACTCATTCAAATCCCCCAAAAGAGAGCTCAGGGCTCTTCAACTCTGGAAGATGAAGCCAGGCTCCTCTACAACAACACATAATCAGCAACCAGTTCCAACAGTCTCAATGAAAAAGCAGGAGAAACAGAAGACAATGCCAGAAGAAATCATTAGCCTAATGACATGCATAGAAGAAGACATTGATCTTCCACAGAAAGAAATTTTCAGAATGCTGCTTGGAGTCATACAGGAGATGAGGGAAGCAATACAGGAACCGGATGATATGACAGGAGAGATAAAGGCAATGCACTAAAGGGAAATGCATGACTTAAAGGATGAAATTACAAAATCTAATAGCAAATTAACATATTTTGCCAAAAGACATGAGGAGGCAGAGAATTGCAGCAGTGACCTAGAGGATAACCAAGCAGACCTCAACAAATGGGAAAAACAGCCAAACAAGACAGAGAAGTTGAAGAAAATCTGAGAGCCATGTCTAGTGCTATAACAAGGAATAATAGTAGAATAATTAGGCTACCAGAACAAGACACAGCGAAGAAGTCAACAGCAAAAATAGCAAGGGAATTTTTAGAGGAAAATTTCCCCAGCTTAATAAAGGAAAATCAGGCAACCATTCAGGATCCTGAAAGAAGAGCAGCCATACTGATTCCCCAGAAGATGCCACCAAGGCACATAATAGTTAAATTATTCAACTATGAGGAAAAGGAGAAAATCATAAGAGCAGCTAGGGAAAAACAAAAAGTCACTTATAAAGGAACCTAAATAAGAATATGTTCAGACTTATCAGTGGACATGATAAAAAAGAGGAGGGGATGGAGTAACATATTCCAAAATTGAAGGAAAATAACGCAAACCCAAGAATATTATACTGGGCCAAATTATCTCTTAAGATAGCTGGAGAAGTAAGAGTCTTCCCAGATAAGAAAAACCTCAAAGAATGCATTAAAAGAAACCCAGGCCTACAAAAGATCCTTGCCCAATATGGGCAGAAGAGCAACACTCAAGGAGTGCCTAAAGGAGACCATCATATCGAACAGCTCCACCCAGAAGGCAACAAAGAGAAAATAGCTCCCAAGATAGCATTACCTCTACAGTGAAAAGAAGACAAGAATGAAGCATACATACACACACATACACACACGCATGCACCACAAACTGATAAGATAGGTAGGAAAACACTCAACACAAAAGGTACAAGATGACATCACAATGTCCACAGATGGATGTAATGACACTGAATATCAATGGATTGAACTCAGACATTAGAAGGCAGTGGCTAACAGATTGATTCCTGCTTCCTACAGGAGACACAGCTCAAGCTTGCAGAACAAAAGACAGGGTGAGAACTAAAGACTGAAGAGAAATATACCAAGCAAATGGCAGTTCAAAAAGCAGGAGCAGCAATCTCAATCTCTTACAAAATTGATCTCAAGATACAAGCCATCACAAGACACAAGGAGGGGCACCATATAATGCTCAAGGAAACAGTAGACCAAGATTCAGTGAGCATAATATATACATGCCCAACGAGAGACTTGCAAAATTCCTAAATCAAACACTCCAAAAGATGAAAAACAAATCGATGTCTTGGCAATTAGAGTAGGTGACTTTAATACACCACTCTCTGAAAAATAAATCACAGGAAAAGAAACTCAACAAGAAGGCTACATATTTATGAGACTGACTCGCTCTCTACTGTACTAAGAAGGCACACTGGGGGCTACAAATAAAATCAGCACAATTGCATACCTTGACCTGATAGATATTTTCAGAGCTTTCCACCAAAATGCCAAAAAAAAAATTCACATTACTTTCAATCCCATATGGCACATACTTGAAGATTGACCACATGCTGGGACATATGTTGAACCTGACGAAATACAAGCACAATGAGATTATATAGATGTCTGTCTCTGACCATTATGTCAAAGGCTAAAATCAACAAAAGGATGATGAAGAAAACAAGGGCAAACAATTGGAAGATGAATAACTAACTCTCTGTTGAAAAGGAGTGGGTATTGGTGCAGATCAGAGATGAAATCTGGAAGTTTCTAGAAACCATTGAAAATGAAAACATGACATACCAAAACCTTTGGGATATAGCAAAGGCATTCATCATAGGGAGGCTGATAGCAATAGGTGTACACATGAAAAAGGAAGAGAGACTTGTGGTTGATCAGCTGGCACAAAGTTTACACCAATTAGAGAAGAGTCAACAGAACAATCTTATTAAGAGCAAAATGAAAGAAATCATAAAAATCAAAGCAGAGAAACAGGAGAAGGAAAGCAAGAAAATATGGAAACAATGCAGCGAAAAGTTAGTTCTTTAAAAGAATTAACAGAAATGATGGACCGCTGGCAATCCTAACCAAAGAAAGGAAGGAACAAATTTCAATAGCAAGGATGTGAGAGGAAACAGGGTACATTAAAATGGACCCTAATGAAATCATAAGGATAATTACAGAGAACTATGGAGGCCTGTATCCTAATGAATTCAACAATTTGGAAGACATGGACAAATACTAGGAAAAACAATCCCTCCCTAGACTATCCCTGGTGGACATCAAGCACCTCAAAGACCCATAGCAACAGAAGAAATAGACAAGGTTATCAAGGGATTACCAACAAAAATATACCCCAAACCATTTGGCTTCACAGGAGAATTCTACTAAGTATTCAGGGAAGGAATGACACCAATCCTATACAAATAATTTCTGTTTTACTGTATCTTTCTCAGTGTAATAAACTGACCAGAAGGTCAAAACCAACAGAGAAGGAACAAATGTAAAAAAGAAGGGAAAAAAATGAAGCAAAAGAGGAACAAAGACTGAGGTAAATGAGGGCCTTCTTCTGTGGTGTCCAACAACTTTCTGAGGTCTTGACTGGGTTAACAGTTGTAAGGGAGTCATTGAACCAACCTGGGAAACACATTTATTCAAAGTAACAATATATAGTGACACTGCGACAATGGTTTTGTTTTCAAAAACCTATTCCATCCTTTAAAAAAAGTTGGCAGCAATGTTGGTAAGATCTAAAGGTAAACATTGGGTTTATATTTACCTACTCTAAGGACTAGGTAAGAAATGATATTAGGAGAAGGAAAGCCAAAAGCATTTATTGGTTGTTCAGGAGAAGTGCTATCATATGCTCTGAGTGCTTCCAGCAGCATTCAAATTAAGTATTCACAACTTAAGTCTTCTCAGATGATCTCCTCCCCTCACCACGTGGGCCGAGAGGTTAAGGTTTCATGTTTCCCCATAAAGCACTCTGCATTTTCTGATCCGAAGGACAAAGGATAATCCCTTGCCTAGCTACTCTGGTCATTCTATCCACATCAATTTACATTTTCAACTAATGAAAAATATACCAGATTGGCTTGAAAATTTTGACAGATCATAGACTCAGGGCAATATGGTAATGGGCAACAACACATGTTTTTCTGATATTTTTGTGTTGATCCCTTGTTTGTGCAATTTCCTGATGTTTTAAGACTAAGAGCTATGCCTCTGATGTCTCCAGCTCCCTACACTCCACTGAAACACACTACTCTCTAGCTGGAAACTTGGGAGACTCAGACTCCAAACACTCAAAAACAGGGTTTACAGCATGACCAAAACAGAATGGCACAGTGATGTGTGTTTTTTCAAACCTAACAGACCATAGTCTGCCTTAACTGCTATCAACCTGCCCGTCTGCCTTAACGTTCATGGCCCTCTCTCTGTTCATGAACTAACTTTTCAGCTGGATGTGGGAATGGTAACCAGATAGCTTCTAATGCGAGACTTGTTTTTGAAGCAGAACTAAAACATATATCCAGGTGTTTCTTGGCTGATGCTTATAATATTTAGCTACCTTATGGGTGACTAAAAGAGAATGGCCTTTCTTATACAGTGAAACAACACGACTTTGCAAATATAGCTATTGGGAAGAAAAATTGCTTTATTGTCAGAAGAGTAGTGTCCAGATATCTAGCTAGGGTAAGTATAAGTTAGCAGCAGTGTCATGTGCTCATTTTCCCCCCCATCACCTTTGCCATCATTTGATTTAGACCCTTTGAAAGTACCCTGACGAGCCATGGTGGCAGAGGGATCGTGTTGGGCTGCTAACCGCCAGGCCAGCAGTTCAAAACCACCTACTCCACCCCGGGAGAAAGAGAAGACTTTCTATTTTGGTAAACTGTTGCCATCTCAGAAACCCATGAGAGCAGTTCATTCCTGTCCCATAGAATCATTATGTCTCAGAACTGACTCGATGGAAGTGAGCTTTGGTTTAAGGTCTCCTGGTCAGCACAACCAGTTAAGTACTCACGTACAAGCCAAGATATTGGAAGTTCAAAACCACCCAGAGGTGCTTCAGAAAACAAGCCTGGTGATAAGTTTGTGAAAGGTCTGTTTTTAAAATCCTCTGAAGCAGTTCTGTCCTGTGCACCTAGAGTTGCCATAGCTGGCTGAGCCAACTCAATAGCAATGAACAACAACTCCAGGAGATCTTCTATCGATGGTTCATAGTGGTATTTGCCACTGTGCTGTGATTCTCTTCTTTATTTTCTACTCTCTACAATTTATTTGTTATTATGTGCATCATTAGGGGAAAAGTATTTCATGTCAATAAACTTCTAGCTAAGGAATTTTATATGTTGGCATTCCTTTTACTGTCCATCAAAGCTGTCTTAGACCCTCCAAAGGAAAGAATCATGATTTTTCTGTACAAGCACACTTTATATAAGAATTGATGTTCTCATCCATGCTAATGTTCATAGGTGTTTGAACAGTCGGCAACAATTACCTTTCAGTTTGATTTTTTATCTCCGTCTGAATATGGATTGATGATATACCTCAAACACTTCTCACCTGGTGTTTCTCCTCCCAATGTCCCTATGAGACGGGATCATCATCTTTTTTTCTGATGGTGGAACTACTTGGGATCACACAGCCATTAGGTAGAGGAGTGGGGATGTGAACCAAGGGAGGTGTGGTTCTAGAACTTCTCTTCTTAGCCTCTAAGCTATATCACCTATAGTTCCCCCCCCCAAAGAAACCAAGTGCTGATACCAGTGTACCAGCGTGTTCATTTTGTCAATGTTTGTAATGAGGAAAATGCTGGAAACACTTACATGTCCATGAGTAGAAAAAGATGACACAGATGAAGACACAGACATTCTAGAAGGTACACGCAGCTCTTCGATGTGCAGATGTGGGTAGGCATGTGCTATGTTGTGGTTAGGTACAGTCAAGTCCAGTTTGAATCACACTGCCCTATAAGACAGAGCAGAACTGTACCACAGCATGTTTGGGGCTGCAAGCTATAAAGGAGCAGATTTTCACCTTTTTCTCCTGGGGAGTCCCTAGGTGGGATTCAAACCGCTACCCTTTCAGTTAGAAGTTGAGCACTTGCTGACTGTAATGACACCAGAATTCCTTAGGCATCCTATAGAAACTAAAAAGGGAAAGTTGCTAGGTTATGCATATTGCATAATATTGTTTTAAAACATGGTATGGGGGATTGGCTTGTGTCTCCCCCCAAAAAGTATGCTGAAGTCCTAAACTCTGTATTATTGAATTATTATCAATATTCAAGAATTATTGAATTTTTATTTGGAAATAGGAATTATGTTTTGTTATGTTAATAGACCCATGCCAGAATAGAGATATAGACTGAAAACTTACTGTTAATTTGGAAACAGAAACAACAACTCAAGGGAGACAAGGAATTTAAAAGAGTGATTTGCAAGAAGGCTAAAAGTCTCCTTAGTGAATTTATACATGTAATTTTGGACCTCAGACCCAATTATTTGGTTTTCTTTTATTTCTTATAGTAAAAACAGTTCCATTCTTGAGCTTTTCGATGTTCTAACAGGAATGTGGAAGGAATTGATTTCAACAATAGAGGTATGGAAGTAAGGAGTGAGTTTGTTAGTCACAACCTGTGATAGAAGAAAAATGCACAATTCTGGGAAGCTATAGAGAAGTAGGCATGTTGTAGAATTACCTAAAACCTTGAACCAGGCCTTGTGTCAACCATCCAAGAAGATGCTTTTTCAGCTCAAACTGTACTGCTGAACTCTTGCTCCACATGATTTTTCTAAGTTTTACTATCATTATTATTATTGTAAAATAGCTATTGCTTATTAGTAAAGTAAAAAATAAAAGGAATTTAAAGTTTTCTTGTGGTGTCAATGTTGACCTTCACTGCACATTTGTTTCCATGTGATTTTTAACCTAGATGCCCTTTCCCAGTGGGATTATACAGCCTAATGCCTGGCCCCTACCTGTTGGTTTTCCCCAGGGTTCTGTTGCCTTCCTCTCTCCATTTATGTAATCCCCCCAGACAATTCTTCCAAAACCTCAGTTCTCCTCGTATGCAATGAGAGGTTTGAATTACCACTTTGCTCCCATCCCTTTAAAGCAAGGCCAGTGGAGTATGCACACACAAAGATTGTCAGCCAGAGAAAACACATTACTCGTTAATTACATTAGCAGAGTAGCTCTCTGATGAAAGTTAGGTTAGAGAGCACAGTTTAGTCTCAAGGTCACAGTAGGCCCTTCTACTTCTCAGTCTTAGGTCCACAGATTCCATTTATTATACCTTGAATAAGTGGGCATGAAAGGCAGCACAAAGGCCACCCCCAATCCACTTATACAACCACCCACGTAGTCAAGAGTCAGAGGCCTGTGTTGCCTGCCAAAACACAGAGGCATGGAGAGATTGCCAACAGAAACAACAGACTTACCTCTAAAGCTTCGCTTTCAGCTGACCCAGCTCTGTGTTCTCCAGCTGACTAAGCCTGTCTGACCCAGAGAGAAAACATAACAGAGAAGGGAATAACAGCATTTCACATTGGGGCGGGGTGGGGAGAGGTCTGACATACTTACCTGCCAGCAGCATGGATCTGTAAAGTGGAAGAAAAGGGGGAGGGGGACATCCTTTTAATTGCACTCACCCCGATGCAGTGGTGCTGCTTACAGTAAAATGTGGTCCATTTAGCTCAAGTTCTGATCAACCTGAGTTGCTTAACCTTTACTCCATCTTCCTTTCAAGAAATAAGCATCAGAATGATGAGAAGGAAAAGACACCTTCCCCAGTATGCCCCCAGTGGTGCAATTGTCAATGGACTAAAGCAGTAGCGTAAAGAGAATATCATCAGTTGTCACAGACCTCATTCCAACTCATGGTGTCCCTGTGTGTATCAAAGTGTGTATCAATGACTGGCTTTTGTGCAGTGAATCACCAAGGCTCTTTTCAAAGGCGTCTCTGGGTGCCCTTGAACCTCCAGCTTTCCAGAACGCAGCTGAACATGTTAGCCATTGGCACAAACCAGGATTTTCACAGAGAACATAACTCTCTAAAATGTGGCTAACATATAGCATATCAAATTCAAACTCGAAAACTCAAAGTCATCCAATCAATTCTAACCCATTCTGTCCCTATAACAGAGTAGAACGACCCCATATGGGTCTCCAAGACTGCGATTCTTTATGGGAGTAAGAAGTCTCATCTTTCTCTCTCAGCGCACCTGGCAGTATTGAACTCCTGACCTTGCAGTGAGCAGACCAGCATGTTAGCAGCCCGTTATGCCACTGGAACAATTAACATATAACAGATACTCCATAAATATTTACTGACTAAATAAATAGATGGGTTCTGACTCCTAAATATGCACCACCACCACCCCAGTCTAAATGCTGCTTAGGACCTCTAGACTGTGTCTGTACATTTCATCTAGGACTCTTTCCTCTGTGGTTCCTGTCTTAGTAGACAAAACCATTGTGCACATAGGAAAATAAGCCATTATTTCCTGCCATGCTGTATTAGTCTGGGTTGACTAGAGAAATAAATTCATAGTGTGTAAGAGAGAAATTTATATCAAAGAACAATGAACATTAAGAAAACATCCCAGCCAAGTCCAGGTTAAGTCCATAAATCTGACATTAACCCATATGTCCATTAACAGTCTATAAATTCCTCTTCTGACTCATGCAGCACATGCAATGATGCCAAATGCACGAAGAAGGATCATGGGCCAGTGGGTAGAAAGGTTTGCGTATCCCATGATGGTGGAAGTATCTCAGTATTAGTGTGGGTCTCCATGTGGCTCCTCCAGCTGCAGAGCACTAGTTCCGTTAGCGTAGCACATATAGCTTTTCAGCAGAAAGATGAAGCACAGAGTCTCCCCCCTTCAGGGCGTAATATAGGAGTTCCCGGAATCCGCAGGAGAAGGCCATCCTCACACAGACGCTTCATTGGCCTTGGCTGATTGACAGGCTAGACTCCACCCCTTCGCAAGTTGACAGATTATGTAACTGCCACATAACGCACACTGCTTCCCAAATAGGTGTGTATCACCTTGAAAAAAAACTATCCAGTATTCGGTTACCCCCCAAACACATTTTCAAAGGTGAAATGAAAGAGAAAATTAAATTGGCTTTGTCTTTCCTGAAATTTTAAGAAGTTTATTTTGCTTACTGGTCACTTGAAGAATCAAAAGTTGAAGAAAAAATAACAATAAAGAACCAAAAGTTGAAAGCATTTCTTATAGATCATTTGCACTACACCCTTACTTGTTGGATAACTGCAAACTTATTAATATCTTAAGATTAATATTACTTATCTCTTAAATCATTATCCCAGGTATATAAGATAATATTTTACATTTTAATTTCAATGGCAATGTCCTAACATGCATTCATAGAATTAAACTCCTCCTTGCATCCTGTTTCTTACTTGTACATTATGTCTTCAACAAATTAAAATGACTTTATTTATGAAACTCTAATATTATATAAGGTAAAACTCTCTCTCATGGCTTTTTTATTCAATGTAATTTTTTCTTGGCTTTTACAACACCCCCCAAATATATATGTTAAAAATATCTTCAACTAATGAATTATCAATCAAGACAGAACTATTTTTCTGTGATGAGAAATTTTAAAAATAATGTTAATAACTTTCATCCCATATAATTTTAAAACATTTCATTTCCTCAACAAATTCTCTGAAGGCATCTGAACCCCAAGTAACAGCATGAAAGAATCATGTCAGCGCCAACCTTTAATCATAGTGTATTTATACATGTTTTAATTGGCCAGCAACTCCCTATTTTAGCAAGAGTCTGCCTAGAATTTACAGCTTGTAGTTCAAGTTTGATTTTGCTAGAAATGGCTCACAGACAAGGTCTGTACGACAAGGTCCTCAAAGGAAAAAAAATTAGATTTGGTATCAAACCAGGTTTAAATTGAAAGAAAATAGTATGAAACAAAGGCTTGAAATGAACATATAAAGCTTGTAAAGAGGGTGAAAAGGCAACAAGCCTCCTTAGTAAACTTCTATTGTAGAGTTCATATAATTCATTCATTCCTTGTTATTAGAAAAAATAGTGAACCCTCTAGTCAGAAAGAATCTTAAAATGCTGATATCTCCCAGCCACATAAAATGGCCATTCTTTTTTTCCCGGTGCACCACGGTGTACAGACCACACAGTAGAACTCCAGCTTCTTCACTAATTCATTCTAGAAGGAGCATCAAGATGTGACGCAGTTGAATTCTATATCAATTTTTCCCATAAGAAATAACTGAAAATGAATTAATCCATTGTCTAACACAAAGTTCTTACCCTAACCTTGCCTTTTTTTTTTTTAAGACATCATTGCCCTGGTGGTGGGAGTAGGAGGCTCAGCCTTTGCTCCTGTGAGCGGGAATTGAACCTCCATCCCAGTGGGTCGCAGTCCCGCGCACAACCACTACGCCACCGGGGCTCAGCCCCTAACCTTGCCTTTTTGTACAAAACATTACACGGAAGTTTCCAAGTAAGTAGGTTCAGAATTAAATATTATAATTTAAATAAGAAACACAACATTAAAAATTTTTTTAACAGTGACAGTATGGTCCAGACCTTGAGGTTGATGAGGATCTGCATCTGTGGACATGGATGTGGAGAGGAGGTGTGGAGAGAGAGTTCTTGTTTGGAAGGGCAGCCCCCTTTCAGAAAATCAACTTTTGCTCCTTTTCAGGAGTTTTTTTCCCCTTCTTTGCATTTTTTCACTAGGACCTGTCTGGCTTTCTCTTTTAAGAAAATCTGTATAATGTGGTCTGCTGTTGACATTGTCTTAACTGTTTTCTAAAATGGTTTACTAAATTATCATCAGCAATATTGATACATGGAGAGTCAGTTCCTTATCATGATGATTCCTTTCAAAAGAATTCTTTCTTAGGACCCATGTGTTTTATCTAAAAACAGTCCAAAAAGCCACAAAAGCTAAGAAAATTGTAGCAAAACACTTGGAACACAGCCACAAAAATATTTAAACAGCATGTACTAACAACACCAACTAATGGCGAGTGACCGAAATACGAACTGCTTTTGCTCACAAAAACCACGTGCTTCAGGTCAGATACTGATGTTTTGTTTGAGCTCCAATGCAAAATTTTCTCAACATTTTGCATCAAAATCTGATTATGTCAATACCGCTGCAGTCAAGAACCACGGTTCTACTTTATATCAACAAAAACATCCAAGTAACAAAAATGTTGCATCCACCTATATGCTAAAAATAAACAAATTTTAATCTAGTTCATGGCAGTCTTAGCTATATCCCCTACCTGGAAGATTGAGCATTTTTTTCTAGAGAAAAAATATTTGTAATAGTTCCCCCCTAATTTATGGACTCATTCAAGTTAAATATCAGAAAGAATCAAATGGACCCTGGTGGTACAGCACTAAAGTATCTTAAATACTCACCCAACACTCTGGTGTTGTGCCACTGGTCACTTGCATGAGGAGAGATGTGGTCATTTGCCTCAGAAAAATCATTGTCAGGGACTGTCAGGTCAGTTCCAACTCACAGCACAACTGAAGGAAACACTGCCAGTCTCTAAACCAGTGCCTCTCAACCTGTGGGTTGTTACCCCTTTGGGGGTCAAACGACCATTTCATAGGGGTCACCCAATTCATGACAGTAGCAAAATTATGTTCAAGTAGCAAGGAAAATAATTTTATGGTTGGGGGGGCGGGTCACCATAATATGAAGATGTGGTGATCATGTGCTTATGTTAATTTCATGATTGAGATGTGGGGGTGGAGTCTAGCCTGTTAATCTGGAGATAGCCATTGAGTAGTCAATGAGGCCTCCGTGTGAGCATGGCTTTCTCCTGAGACTTCTGGGAAATCTCACGATATTTCCCTTGTGGTGATGAGAAGCTATCTCCCCAATTGTTGGGAGTTAGTCTCAGAGATGAATTATGAACAAGACAAGATGGCAAGTCTGAGGAGTTAAAGGAGCTGGTGGAGAAGCCACATGGCCTTACCCTGATAGAACCAGACCTCTGAAGCTGGTGAAGCCACGTGGAGACCCCTGCCAGTGCTGAGTTGCCTCTACCACTACTGGATGCTGTTGATGGACCGTGAGCCTTGGAAGTGAGGAGCCATGAGAGGAGCCCTGCCAGCACTGGGATTCTGCACCCACTGGCATGTCACTTCATAAGTCGGAAGGAGATGTTATAGACTGGTATCAGGTACATGGGCTAATATCGGACTGGGAACTTTGAACTGGACTGGGTTGGCATGCTTTCTTAATGACCTATTCCTCTTGTATCTTGGGATGCTTTCTTAATGACCTATTCCACCATACCCTTATATCCATATGTGTGTCTATGAATGTTTCTCTAGTTTACCTGGACTAACACAGAAGAACTGTATTAAAGGGTCACAGCATTAGGAAGGTTGAGAACCACTGCTCTAAACAGTTCTTATATTTGAGCACCCACAGTGTCAATCAATCCCTTGAGACCCTTCCATGTGGACTGGTAACTCCTAACAACACGTCCAAAATACATGAGACAAAATTTCCCCATCACTCCAACTAGAAAGCATTCTAGCTGTACTTCTTCCAAGACAGATGCACTTGTTCTTTGAGCAGTCTATAGTACTTTCAATACTCTTCACCAGAATAAAAAGCATCAATTCAACTTTGGTCTTCCTTAATGTCCAACTTTCACATGCATATGAAACAAAGGAACATATCATGTAACATCCTTGCTCTTTAATACCCTAAAGAGGTCTTGACGTGCACTGACCAGTTACCTCAGCTGGTTAGAGTGTGATGCTGATAAGGAGGTCTCGTGCAGCAGATTTACCCAGCACTGTGTGTCTTTTGATTCCTTGACTGCTGCTTCCATGAGCACTGATTGTGGTTCCAACCAAGACAGGCTCCTGGACTCCTGGACAACTTCAACCTTTTCTTCACTGATCACGATGTTATCTGTTGGTCCAGTGGTGAGGATTTTGGTCTTCTCCACATTTGTGTTGCAATCCATACAGATGCTTCTACTCCTTGATTTTCATCAGCAAGTGCTTCAAATTCTCTTCACTTGGAACAAGGAAGATTGTGTCATCTACCTATCACGGACTGTTAATAAACTTTCTTCCAATCTCAATGTCACATTCATCGTCATAGAACTCAGCTTCTCTACTTATTTGCTCAGCATATGGCTTCAACCAATATGATGAAAGGATACCACTCTGACACACATCATGTATTATTCTATTTGAATAGCTGCCTCTTAAGACAAAAGCCTTAGATGCCCTACATGTAGTTCTACTTTGTCCTCCATGCTTTGTGCCATAATCAACTAAATAAGTATGAGCTTGGTTTTGATCTTCTCTGAAATAGGAAATATTTGGGAAGTTTCGGTTTATTGACTCAGCAAGCCTGGCCTTTGTCTTCTTAATTGGGTGACCCTGGGTTATCAAGTTCTCTGAATTGCAATGGTTTCATTGGTAACATGAAGGTGATGATCAAACCTATTTCATAAGACTTTGGTCTTATGAACATTAAAAATCATAAATGTAGCAGGCCACACATAGCTTTAGTTTGTTTATATAGGATGCAAAGGCCAGAAACCATAAATAAAATTGTTCATATATGTTAATATATAAAACATCAAGGTTTTTTTTGAATAATAAACCCACTGTCACTGAGTCAATTCTGACTCAGTGACCCAAAAGATGAGAGCAGAACTGGCCCTTGGGTTTCTGAGACTGTAAATCTTGAGGGAGAAAATGATCTCATCTTTCACTGGCTGGTGGGTTAGCATCCCAGCACCATGCTCATTACAACACCAGGGCTCTTTTATTTAATATTAGAAAGGTAATAATGAAAGATAAAAGCCAAGCAATACAGGGTTTGCCAAGAAAACAGTAAACATAGCACTTTAAGTTTTCATAAATCAACTAAGCAAAGAAAGATGTGGAAAGGATATGAACAGACAATTCAAAAAATAAGACCATAAGCATAGGAGCAACATAGGTTCAACTTCTAGAGCAATCAAAGAAATGCAATTAAACAACAGATTGGTTATGATTTTAAAAATGGGTAAAATCCAGGATTTGTATATAGGCTGCTTTCATGCATTTCTGCTAACTATATTTATTGTCATGAGGTTTATCTTTTAGCAAAATGCAATAACATTTAAAAGGTGTTCCTTTTTCTTAATTATATTTATTCTTCTGGAATTTTCCATATAGGTATTGTCTTCATAAGCAGACAAGAATAAGCTACTTCCCAAAATGTGGTGGTGATAAAAGTCGAGGACCTTAAAGTAAGGTGACCAGACGTCCTGCTTTTTAACAATTTAACAATGTCCCGTGACATTTTTAAATTAAAATAAATATATTACAATACTATTTTTGCGTTCTATGAAATTTTTTTGTTTTAGTTTGGTTTGGGGGGGTATCACTGCCCCCTTGTGGGAGTGGGAGGCCCAGCCTTGCTCCTGGAGAGCTGCTGCTGGATTTGAACTGCCAAGCCAGTGGGCTGCAGTCCCGTGCACAATCACTACACCACCAGGGCTCAACCTGTATGAAAATTTTTGTTGCTCCATATAGACCAAATTTTTAATCAAGAATCCCCCCTCCCCTTGTCAATGGTGCTGCCACTTAAAATCTGGTCACTTTAAAACCAGTCATTTAAGCAAGACATTAACAAAGTTCACATGGAAGAAGCACCACAGCCTGTGTGACCCATGGATTCTAAATAATAAAATCTAAAGGGTGATATGATGTTATGAAGACCAGGTTTACAGAAGCTATGAGTGATGGGAAGCCCAAAATCCATTTGTGGGCTCCTGTCTGGATTAACCTTGGTTGAAGCCACTCTGACCAGAGTCCAGGGGTGTGGACAGCCTTGCTGACAGAGCAATGCAAAGTAGATGTATAGCCGATATAGTGAGGTTATAACACTTTATCCTTTGATCTCCCTTATGATCCATTTTAAAGTTGTGTCCACTTTTAATATTATTTTCCACTTTCTTTTCAAGGAAGACTTTTCTGTTTTGTCATTGCTGTTGGTTTTGTTTTCTGTTTCTGTTTTGTATGATTTTCTACATAGGAAAAATCCAGGGTAAGTAAATCTACAGAGGCAGTAACTGTGTTAATAATTATCTAGGGACAGGGCTGGGAGGTTGGCGTGGAGGAATTCAGAGCTAGCTACTATGATAGGAGAAGAAAATGTTTTTAAACTGCTTGTGATAAAGATTGACAACTCTTCTTAATATGATTGAACGATCGAGTTGTATGATAAGTAACTTATATGCCAATAAATTTATTTAAAATACGCTATTTTCATGTTTTGCATAATTAAAACTTTCTCCCCCTTTGCCTCGGGTTTGTTAGGAGAAAGAAATTGCATTCTTTTCCCATCAAGATCTCAATCCGCTTTATAGAAAGTGGTCCTTAGCACAAATGATTATTAAAGATCATATGCTACCTCAAATATCCTAAACCTCTCAATTTCTGAATATAAATGAAACTTGAATTGCTATTGTCACCGTTTGAGTCTGACTACCTGTGTTTTAATCAGGAAGCACTCTCTAGACTACCCAAGAACCCTTTAAAAATGGGCCAAAAATTCATGGAACAGGAATGTCTTCTCCACTTGTTATCCCTAGGTGGCGCTCACCTGTCAGTGAAGTCTCTCATCCGCACCTATTCAAGGCTAACACACCGGGACCTCCCTGTGGCCTTTCCCACCCAGTTTTTCTCCCTCAGAGCGGGAGCTGCTGGTGGTTAATAGCCCACTTTTTTCCTTCCAGATCCTTCTCAGATCTGTCCATACGGTATTTTTTTAAATGTCTCTTTTCCTCTCAGAAGGCCTGAAATTTGCACTTTCATTTAGGCCCACATTAGAAATTGTACTCCTCAAAATATGTTTGGACAACCTACCCTTTAGCGATCCCAACACTTTACATTCATGAACAGCCTCTTTTAAGGGTGATAGTGTCATATAACATGTGACCACAGGACCTGAGATTTTGTCTTAACCAGATTCCACACAGGCATATTAAATGTTTCGCTGTGGCCATGAAAATTAGGAATTTTTTTTTCTGAAATACATTCTAACCTTCTCAATGTAACCTTAGCCGCCACCAGCAATTGTTAATAGCTCTTATGCACATGAAGCTTACTTAGAATATGCTAGGTTGTCTTAAGGAACTCAAAGGTTTCAGTTTATTTGGTGGTCTTCTGTGTCTATGTAATGTAGTTGTTGTTTTTAACTTTTGATTGTGACTTGGATGCAGGTTTGCAGATTAGATTGTCTGCCTTACATTCAACAATTCACACATATTCTGCCTCTCTCGTGCATTGCAACTCCTCCGTGAAGGATCCCCCAGCCCGATTCTACCCCGAGTTTCCTGTCTCCATTCCCCCTTCTTTCTGAATCCTTCTGAACTTTGTCCCTGGGCAAGTACGGTGCCCTAGACACCAAATGGGATATTATTCTAGGGTTTTTTTAAAAAATAATCCTATCACAATCCAAACATCAATTGAATCGGGCATGTTTGTACATATGTTGCCTTCATTATTTTCTAGACCTTTACTTTCTATTGAGTCCTGATACCAGCTTTTCCCCCCTCCTCCTCCCCCTCCCACCTTCATAACCCCTGGTAGATTGTACATTATTTTTTTTATCTCTCACACCAAGCACTGTCTCCCTTCTCCCATATTTTCTGTTGCTCTTCCCACTGTAGAGGAGTGTATGTTTATGTGCCAATCATTGAGATCGGTTTCTCCCTTCTCCCTTCCTCTTCCCCTCTTCCCCCTACTCTTCTGGTATCACTCTTCCCACTCCTATTCCTAGATTCTGTGTGCCGTGAGCTCCCTTCCCTTTCTATACCTGTGCACATGTTTCAGTCTAGTCTGAATTGAAAAGCAACACTGGGGTCATGGTAGTGGGGGCCTCAAGGAACCAGAGGAACATAATTTGCTTGATCGAGGCTTTACTGAACCCTGGTGACTAATCCCTTTTCTGTGGCCCTTCTATGGGGAGATTGCTCCACAGTCTACAGATGGGCTGTGAATCTCTGCTCCAGCCCCCTCCTCTCATTCTCAACAATATGTTTTTGCTTGTTATGTGTCTGCTGATACCTATAACCTGGTCCTTGTGACTCCTCATGATCTCACTAATGGTGTGCTTCTTCCATGTGGACTTGTTGCTACACTGCTGAATGGCAGCTTGTGTACCTTCAAGTCTTAAAGAGCCCAGACACTTTATCTTTTAATAGCTGGGTACCACTGATGTCTTCACCACCTTTGCTTATGCACCCACTTTGTCTTCAGCAGTTATTTCAGGAGGGTGAACATCTCAGACTGGCAATTGGTTAGAACAAAATGTTCTTGCATTAACAGAAGGTAAATGCAGAGGCCCAAAATCCATCCCCTACCTCAATGTATTGCCATATAAATACATGTCTATGGACCAATACCTCTATTTTTGTGGGTTAGCATTTTGGCATATAAACATTGCTGTATTTATACCTCTACCCATTGCTTTTCTTCCTTGGTAATGAAAGCAGTCCCTGTACTAATTGATAACTACACAAGAGTAGCACCTCCAATCAAGTGAGTCAACAGGTGTCTGGCTGTGATATTAGCAGTTAAGCGAAGAGTTAGGGCTATGGGTTGAATAAATAAACTAATTGTTTTGATGATGATAAGCATAGGAATAAGTGGTATGCATACCTTGGGGCAAGAAATGAGCTAATGAAGCTTTAGTTTTGTGACGGAAACCTATTATTACTGCTCCAACTCATAGTGGAATAACTATACCTAGATTTAGAAGCAGCTGTACTGTAGGGGGAAATGTGTGAGGAGTCATAGAAAATTAGTTGATCTAGTAAATAGAATTGGTGAGATAAACATGAGAGACTATGTCTGCCTTTTGACACTATGAATAGACATTATTTGTTTCAGGATTAAGTGTATTAATCATTGTTTTAGGGTGACTGTACATTATTGACTAAGTGGTTAGATAAAGGAAATAACAAGGCTGGGAAGCAATAAGGAGAATGGTAGTAGGTAAACCTATTAATGTTGAAGTGGTAAATGAGGCAAAGAAATTTTCGTTTATTTGCTGTTTCAGGGATTAGGGTGCTCTGTGGTTTTAAAAGTTTAGGGATTTGACTCCTGGTGGAATTAAATTATGAAAATTTTATTTTGTAAAATAATATATAAGGTGAGAAATAAGGATACAATTATGAGAAACCATGGTGAAGTACCTAATTGTGGCATGTCATTAAGGAGACAAGGTTCTCGATGTTTAACTTAAAAGGATGAAGCTACCTATCTTCTTAATGATTTAAAATATTGAGGCTGATCAATTTTCAAAATGTTTCAGGGTACTCTCTCTAAGACAATGGGCATAAAGCTGTGGTTCAACCCACAGATCTCTGAGTAATGAGTGTAGAATAAGCCTGGATGTGTTGATGTAAGGGTAGTGTGGTTTAGCTGACCTGGAATTTCATTGGTTTTCAAACCTCGAGATGGGACTACTCATGAATATAAGATGTCCTCTGATGAAATTAGTATACAAATTGGTAGCTTCATAAGAAGAACTGCATGGTTATTTCTTCCAGCAATCACAGCTCCCCAGGTTTTAAGTCATTAGAAGAAGTCATGCAGGAGTCAAATTTCAGACCCTCATAATCAGTATATTCATAGCTTCAGTATTGATGGCCTACAGTTTAAACTGTAAGGACAGGGTTATTAATTTCATCTATTATATATAAGATTCGTAATGATGGTAAAGCAATTAAGATCAGTATGATTGCTGGGAGAATAGTTCAAATAGTTTCAACAGCTTGGGCTTCTATAGTACTGGTGTGGGTTCGCTTGGTACTGAGTATAAGGGAAATACTGTAGAGAACCAAGGAGCTACTTAGGAAAAAATGATTAGATTATGATCGTGGAAGTGTACAAGTTCTTCTATGATTGTGAAGGAGGCGTCTTGGAATCCTATCTGGAAAGGATAAGCCATAGAAGACATTTAGGATTTTAACCTATAATTTAGCTTTGATATAGCTAAGTAGTATTTTATTAATGTCTCATAAAGAAAATTGTAAAGGTTACAGAGTTGGCTTAAAAGTAATTACAGGGAGTTCGATTCTCTCCTGTTTTGTCAGGCTTTGATGAAGGTTGGTTCTTCAAAAATGTGACAAGAAGAAGGGCAGCCATTAATTCATTCAGTGTTAGTATGAGTTAATTTTACTGTTGATACTTCATGTTTTGGCATGAATGCTTCTCATACTATAAAAGAATGACTGCTGTCAAAGAAATAAAAGACCCAATTGAGGAGACAGAATTTCAGGTAGTATAAGCATCAGAATAATCAGAATAACATCATAGTATCCTTGAGAGTCCAAGGAAATGTTGAGGGGAAAATATCAGGGTAACTCCTACAAATATAATAGCGAAGTGGATTGTTACTGGTGAATAGTGAGAATCAAAGAATCAGCCCACCTATAATCACAAAAACTGCTCCTATGGGCAAGACATAATGGACATGAGCTACTACATAGTAAATATCACAAAGAGCAATATCTAATGAAGAGTTGGCCAAGATAATGCCAGTAAGTTCTCTTACCTTACAAAGAAAGACGGAGTCTAGGGTTCATATCATGACTAGGTGACTAGGGATCATTTCCTATTGCCCCCATGGAGGGGGGGTGGTAATCAGCTAAACACTTTTACTCCTGTTGGGATAGTAATAATCATAGTTGCATATGTAAAGTATGCTCAAGTGTAAACATCCATCCCTACAGTAAATTTATGCTGAGCTCATACAATAAAAAAAAACTAAAAAAACCAATGGGTATTATAGAACAGACTCTGCCTACAAACCCCAAAGATTCTTTTTTTTTTCCTGAATAGTAAGTGACAATGTGAAAATAATGCCAAACTCTGGGAGAATTAAAATATATACTTCTTGGTGACTGTAGCAGTCAACTAATCTAGTGTCAATTGAAGGATTAAAAGTGTAGAGGTGGAATCTAGCCTGTCAATCTGGAGATAGCCAATGAGACTTCTGTGTGGTCAAGGTCTTCTCGGGAGAATTCTGGGAAATGTGATAATTCCTTCTTGGAGGCAGAAACACTGGGTCTCTCAGTTCACTCTCTTGGAGACACTTGACTGACAAGGCTCACTCCCTGTGAGACATCTCTGAGAAGAAGCCACATGGACCTACCTTGATGCAGTTGAAACCTGGGCCTACAAAAGCCACATGGAGACTCCTGCCAGCACTCAGATGCTTACAATACCACTGGATCCAAAGACTTTCTACCCATCCACTTGTGCTCCTCCTGCAAATAATGTCATTGCATATTTTTCATGAGTCTGAAGGACTTTGTAGATTGCTATCAGATACATGAACTAGTATCAGACATATGGACTTGATCTGGACTGGGATGGGGTGTTTTCTTAATGTATAATTACTCTTTATATAAAACTCTCTCTTAGGCCTTATAGGGATTAATCAAGAGTAATGTAACCAAGAGAAATTACTGAAACCCAAATGAAGGCTGAGCATATTAGTGGGACAAGAGGAAAGTAAAAGGAAATAGAGAAAAGAACTGAGAGGCAAAGGGCATTTACAGAGGTCTAAAAACAGGCATGTAATAGGTAAATATATTTATATATGATGATGGGGAAATAGATCTACATGTATATACTTCTAGGGCTAGTATTAAGGCAGCAAATACACATTGAGCCTCCACTCAAGTACTTCCTTTGTTCTATTAAATTGGTATTCCATAATGCTCACCTTCCTGACACAATCATTGAAGACAAATGTGTGCTTAAGCAAAAATGGTGAAGAAAGCTGATGGTGCTTGACTAACAAAAGATGTAACATCTAGAGTCTTAGTGGCTTGAAAGTAAACAAGTAGCCATCTAACACAGAAGCAACAAAGCCCACGTGGAAGAAGCACGCCAGCCTGTGTGACCACAAGGTAACAAAGGGATCAGGTATCAGGCATCAAAAACTAAAGTTATATCATCATAAATGAGGGGAGTACAGACTGGGAACCCAAAGCACATCTGTAGGTGATGTGACATCCCTTTTTAGAAGGGCTGCAAGGAGGAGACAAGCCAGTCACGGTATAGTGGAGCAATGATGAAATGTGCAACTTTCTTCTAGTTCTTCAATGCTTCTTCCCTCCATTATCATGATGCCAATTCTACCTTACAAATTCAGCTAGACCAGAGGGTGTACACTGGTACAGATAGGAAGTGGAAACATGGGGAATCCAGGACAGATGATCCCTTCAGGAGCAGGGGCAAGAGTGGCAATACAGGGAGGGTGGAGGGAAGATGGAGTAGAAAGGGGAAACCAATTATAAAGATCTACATAGGACTTCCTCCATGGAGTACAGACAACCGGGAAGTGGGTGAAGAGTGAAGGGAGACATTGGATAGTGTACAATATGACAGAATAATAATAATTTATAAATTATCTAGGGTTCAGGATGGAGGGGAAAAAATGAGGAGCTGAAACCAAGGACTCAAGCAGAAAGAAAATGTTTTGAGAATTATGATGGCAACAAATGTATAAATGTGTTTTGCATACAATGGATGTCTGTATGGATTGGGATAAGAGTTGTATGAGCCCCCAATAAAATTTTTTAAAGATATGAAAAAAATAATATATCATTTTTCAAAGGTTAATGAGGATGGGGGGAGGAAGAAAAGAGGAGCTGATACCAAGGGTTTAATATGAAAACAAATGTCTAGAAAATAATCATGGCAATATATAAAAGTATGATTTATATTATCGATGTATGGGTTGTTATAAGAGCTGTAAGAGCCTCAATAAAATAAACTTTTAGTTAAAAAAGAAAAAGATGAATCATCAAAAAATAAAAATAAATAAATAAACCTCTCTCATACACATATATGTGTTTATGGATTTGTTTCTCTAGTCTACCCAGATAAACATAGTGACCAAAGCATCAGAATAAGTGCTGGTATAGAATTGGGCCCCCACCACCTGCAGGGTGGAAGAAAGTTGTGTGAAGATTGTTGTAAGAAGTATTATGATTCCAACTGCTAGAACAGGGAGGGAGAGGAGAAGAATAGTGCAGTAATAACTACCGATCAGACAAATAAGGGCAATTGGCACTGAGTTATAGCTGGGATTTTTATATTAACTACAGCAGTATTAAAGTTATTTGCTCCTAGGACAGATGAGATTGCTGCTAAGTGGAGACAAAAAATTGTTAAATGTACTGATGCTCCAGCATGAACAAGTTTCCCTGTAAGTGGGGAGTAAATAGTTCAATTTGTTCTGGTTCCTACTTCTACTCTGGATGAGGTTAACAGAAAGGAATGATGGTGGTAACAATCAGAAAGTCATATTGTTTATTCTAGGGAAAACTGTATCAGGGGCTCCAATTATCAATGGTATTCATCAGTTGCTGAATCCCCAAATTATAATGGGTATGATTATGAAGAAAATTATAACAAAGGCATGAATATAACATTATATGAAGGCATGAAGATAACATTATAGATTTGATTGTTGCCTAGTAATGCACCAGGTTGTAGAAATTCAGCCAGAAGTAATACACTTAGGGCTGCTGCTGCTATTCCAGGCCCAAGCACCAAACAGAAGATACAGTGCTCCAACATCTCTGTGGTTTGTTGAGAAAACCCAACAACTGATGAATATGGGTAAAATGACTGAGTAAGCATTAGACTGCAAATCTAAAGAGAGCAGTTTAAGTCTCCTGTTTACTAAGTCCTGAAGAGAGCAACCATTTCGAATTGCAAATTCAGAGATGCAGCTTCAATTCTGCCTGGGCTTCTCTCGCATTTTTCCCCTGTGCAAGGCTAGAGAAGTAGATTGTAGCCAGTTGACTAGGATATTTAACTACTAACTAGTAATTCATGGGATCGAAGCCTATCAATCTAGGCAAATTTAGCTTAATTAAAGTGGTTTGCATCCAGTTGATGTAAGAATAGTTACTGCAATTCTTAACACAGGCTAAGTAGAAATTACTTGCTTAGCTCTTAGTCTGTTTAATCTAATCCTCTATTTGAAAAAATACATTATGGGAGTTAGCAGAAGTAAGCGTGAAGATACGGAAGCTAAGATGGGTAGAAAAATAACTTTGTTATTGGGGGTTTATTTTTCATTTAAATTTTATGTTGTTCCTTGTTGGGAACAGGGTAAATGAGGATGCAAAAATTACTGTATATAAAAGTAGAGATTTGGGCTGAGCCCCGGTGGCGTAGTGGTTGGGCGCGGGATGGAGGTTCAATTCCAGCAGTGGGGCTGGGCCTCCTACTCCCACCACCGGAGAGCAGTGATGCCCCCCCCCCAAAAAAAAGGTAGAGATTTAATAGAACCAGCACAGCTATAGTAAGAGGTAAGATGATGTCAGAGTTCTTAATTAATTCATTGGTAATAAGTCATTTAGGTGGAGGTAGGCCTCCTATAGACAGAAGAATAATCAGTAGGTCATGATTATTAATGGTGAGTTATTTCATGTTATTGATAGTGTTGTGGTTGATGAAGAGAAGCAATTAATTAATAGAATGGCTGTTGATAGTGTAAAATAATATAGAATAGTAAGTTTAGTTATAAAATACTATGTTTAGTAGCATTAATGTGGGTTTATAAATTAAAATAACAAAAAATTAAAATAAATTAAATTAAAATAACAGATATTCAGTCTATATGGACAGTACAAAGTTGGGCTTGGTTGAGTCCTCCCCAACTTCTGATTAAAATAAATAAAATAGCTGAGGTTAGGATTATATCAGTATTAATTTGATAGAGTATAGAGAGAGGGGCTAGTTTTTTGTCAAGTTAAAATAATTAATCTCATGGAGAGAAGCATTCTTTGAGATACATCTGAAACTCAGAAGAAAAATGGGGCTAAATCTAGCTTTATTCTTATAGAAATAAGTAAAATTATTGAATCAGTTGAAAAATTTATTTCTATTAAGTTCATTGTCCATACTCTGAAATCAAGCGAAGCTGCTAAAAATATGGGAGTGAAGGCTTGAGAGTTCAATTACTGGCTCTGTCATCTTAACCCACGCTTCTCTAGGGCTGGCTGACAGTAGTGAACTGAGACAATATCATTGGTTAGGTTGAGACACTTGAGTAAAGTTGGTCTCGTTTCTCTGCTCCTTTCGTACTGGGAGAAACACTAACACGGATAGAAATCAACCTGCATGAGCCCAGTCTGCATTCAGATCACGAAGGACTTTACTCATTGAACAAATGAACGAAACTTGGATGACGGCTGCCCCACCTGGGAGTCCCGATCCAACATCCAGGTCATAAACTCTGTTGTCGACCTGAACTCTAGCACAGGATTATGCTGCTATCCCTATGGTCACTTAGTCTGTTGATCCACTAATTGGGCCAATAAATGATTCAAACTTTGACTGGTTAGTCTATCATTCAGAAGTTAATTTATGCTGCGAAGTCATACGACCAAAATTTTTACCCATCAAATTTTATCTATCCCCTTGGGCAATAAAGTGAAGTTAGTGGGATATTAATGAAAGCTGCAGAGGGTCTTCTTGTCTTACATTGGTATCTCTGCCTCATCGTGGGAAGGTCAGTTTCACTGACAGAAAGTAAGAGATAACTAAATCCTCGTGTGGACATTCATACAAGTCCTTCTTTAGAGAACAAATGATTATGCTACTTTTGCACGGTCAGAGTACCATGGCCTTAAACACGAGTCATTGGCAGGCAGCCCCTCTCATACTAGAAATGCTAGAGGTGATGCTTTTGATAAACAGGCAGGATTCACGTTTGCCGAGTCCCTTTTACTTTTTAAAATCTTTTCTTAGATGCACACCTGTGTTGGATTAACAAATCATATAACAAGAAATTAACTGTTAAATTAGACTATTGATTTGTTAACTATCAGTGAGTATTTGTTCTGATGAAACCTGTGCTGGGAGAATAAAATTCTTGTTAGTAATATTAACAATATTGCTTCTACAAAGTTGTAGGTCAGTCCAATAAGGGATTAGGAGTTAGTGTTAATTTATGGTAATAAGAGGCTTTGTTTGTTGAGTTTGAATGCTATCTTAATAGGTGGCTGCTTTTATGCCAATTATGAAAAAAAAATTTTAATCTTACTGTGTCAGTCCCGGTAAATTAGAGAAACAAACTCATGAGACACACATATGGATATAAGGAGAGGGTTTATATACAAGAGGAATGGGACATTGAGAAAGCATCCCAGTCCAGTCCAGTTCAAAGTCATAAGTCCGATAGTAGCCCATATGCCCGATATTAGTCTATAAAGTGTCCTTCCAACCCACAAAGTCACAGGCCAGTGGGGACAGAATCCCGGTGCTGGCAGGGGTCTCCCCATGGCTCTTCACTTCCAGGGCTCAGGGTCCATCAACAGCATCCAGTGGTGGTAGAAGCAACTCAGTGCTGGCAGGGATCTCCACATAGCTTCTCCAGCTTCAGAGGTCTGGTTCCATCAGAGTAAGGGTGTGTGGCTTCTCCTCCGACTCCTTCAGCTCCTCGGGCACTGCCATCTTGTCTTGTCCATAGTTTGTTGTCTCTGAGCATAACTCCCAACAACTGGGGAGATAGCTTCTCATATCCAGCAGGGAAATATGGTGAGATTTCCCAGAAGTCTCAGGAGAAAGCCATGCCCACACAGAGGCCTCATTGAATACTCAATGGCTATCTCCAGATCAACAGGATAGACTTCACCCCTACATCTCAATCATGAAATTAACATAAGCACATTACTGCCACACTAGGTAAAGCTGTGTCCTGGATTTAAAGAGCTGTCCCTCTTTCAATGATAACTAAAACTTACTTACAAATTTGTAAGAAGGATAATTAAGGTAATGTTTCCTTTCACCCTTCCCCTGCCCCACTTTTACTCTCCCCTTTTTTTCTGCCTTTTGGTACATCCTCTTAGATAGTTTGCCATTGGTCTGACACCATCATCCCCCACCTTGGATCCCTATCTCATCCTTTTTATTGACTCCAACACCCCAGATGTTCCCCTATCCATGGCACAGCCTCATCACCAAGCCCTCCTCCACTGCCTCCACTGCCGCCACCTCCCAGGTCTTTCCAGGACCAGTGGTCCTGCTGTTCTCTCCTCAGGCATGCCTCCCATGCCTATCCTATATAGGTGGTTGCACTGACTCTGACATAGCCTAAACTGATTTTTTTAATGAAAATAGTAAATAAATAATTAAAAAATTCAAAGAGAGGAAATATACAAAAATCCTGGGTCTGTTTCCTGGCCTTCAAGATTGTGCAGGAGCTGCCCCTCCAGGTCTGAGGCATATCCCTTGGGGGATCCTTAGGGGCTTCATAGTTCTGCCTGGCTTCAGCTGCTGATCTGGTATGTGCCCTTCTTGGTTAGCTCCTTTTTTGGGCTGTTTAGACCGCATTGCCTCTCCACCCTGTGACTCCAGAAATGTTCTCTGTCACAGTCATCACCAGTAAGGGGACAGGATGAGACATGCTGCTATTGGTTGCCTAGTACCCTCTGTGTCCCACTAGCTCCCTGCAGGAACTTATCCTCTGAGCCTGATGTGCCATTGTGGGATCCATTCCACTCTCTCTCTCTTCCTCCCTCTCAGCCATGTGGATGTGGTATGCTGGCCCCTCTCCCCAATCTGTAGGTTCAGTTCTGTTCTCCACCACATCCCCTTCTAGGGAGGGTGTCGCTTTGGCTCTGGTTAGGCACAGTCCAGTAACTCTCTCTTTTCCTGTCCTTCCGTGCAGCCACACCATCCTCATGGTTTGATGCATTAAGATAGGATCTCCATGCCCACTCCTGATTCTGTGAAGACAAGACCAGTACTCTCCCCCGAGGCAGATTAGTGCCCTTCTCCCTCCATCATCACTTCCCTTTCACACACACACAACTTTTCTCCCTACCCTCGCTCCTATTTCCACTATTATATTGGTCCAACATGTACCTTCTTGGGTTTGGCCCAACCCCCTCCTAATTTCCTGTATCTCAACCCAAATGTTATGTTACAGGAGGCTTCTCTTCTATACCTGCCATGCTGATTACACTTCCCTCAGGGTACACAAGTATTTCTCTTATGATTGGCTGACTTCACTGAGCATAATTTCCTCGAACTCTTCCCACGAAAAGACGTATTTCATGTGCTCATCAGTGCCTTCTAGTGAGTGATACAGAGTACTCTATTGTGTGCATGTGCCAGAGCTCACTGATCCATTCGCCTACTGATGGAAATTTAGATTGTTTCCAACTCTTTGCAATTGTGAATTGTGTTGCCATAAATATTGGAGTGCACATGACTGGTCATGGCTTATTTCTTACCTTTTCTGGTAGATGCCCAGTAGTAGTAGTAGATTGGTTCATAAGTTAACTCAATTTCCATCTTTCTAAGGAATCACCAGATTTCTCTCCGTAGCGGCTTTACATAACTTCAAAATCACCAACATTGGGTTTCATGAGGGAGGAGGAGCAGGGAGAATGGAGGGAAATGAGAAGCTGATACCAAGGGCTGAAAGAGAAAGAAAATGTTTTGAGAACGATGATGGCAACAAATGTACAAATGTGCATGGCACAATGGATGGATTGTGATGAGAAGTGTACAAGCCCCCAATATAATCATTTTTTAAAAAGAAAGAAAAATCACCAGCAATGTAGGAAAGCCCCCATCTTGTCACATCTTCCCCAACATTCGTTGCTCTCTGATTTTCTGATTTAAGCTCGCCTCAAGGTGTTAGATGATACTTCATGGTGGTTTTGATTAGCATTTCTCTGATGGCTAATGAAAATTTCTCATATGCTTCTTGGATCTTCTTCCTAGTGAAATCTCTTTGCAGTTCTTTTGCCCGCTTCTTGCTGGAGTTCACTGTTTTCCTCTTTCTGCAGACAAAGAAGGTAAGGTAAGTAACCAGGCAAAGGGAAGCCCTTTGTTTGCTGTGCTGTTGCTAAAAATTTTCTCCCAGTACGTGGGTTGCCTGGTTACTCTCTTAGGAAAGGCTTTGGGTACACACAGGTGTTTTATCCTTTGTAAATCCCAGTTGCCAATGTCAGGTTCCTCTGTGTGTGTACCCTGCTCTATTGCAGCCACCCTTGTATTCCCTAGACCAAGGTTCTTAGGTTTGTCCCGATTCCTTCGCTAATGGCTCTGATGGTTTGGGGTTTTATTTCTAGGTCTGTCACCCACCTTGAATTTGTTCTTGTGCATGGGGTGAGGTAGACATCTTGTTTCATTTTTCTACATGTGGACATCCATTGTGTCTAGCACCATTTGTTAAACAGGGCTTCGCCCTCCCACTTGATGCTTTTGGGGCCTTGTCAAAGATCAGTTGTCTATATGCTGATGACTTTATTTCTGGGTTTTTCTGTTCTTTTCCCTTGGTCTGTGTATTTATCATTATGCTAGTACTGCGCTGTTTTGACCACTGTAGCTGTATAGAAGGTGTGAAAGTCAGGTAAAGTGAGCCTTCTGACTATGTCATTCTTCTTGAGGAGGTCTCTGCTAATTCTGGGCTTCTTCCCTCTCCATATGAAATTGGTGGCCACTTTTTCTAATTCTTTGAAGAAGGTTGTTAGTATTTGAATTGGGGTAACGTTAAACTTATAAAGTGCCCTGGGTAGGATAAACAAGATACTGCATCTTCCAGTGCATAGCTTGGAATATTGCTCCATTTGAGGAGGTTGTTTTCGACTTCCTGTAGGAGGGTCTTGTAGTTTTCATTGTATAGGTCTTTTGGTTGGATGTATTCCTAGCTATTTCAGTTTGTTCTTGGCTATTCTGAAGGGTACAGCCTTCGTCATTTCCTCTTCCATAGTTTTGTCCACTCAACTTCTGTTTGTTAATCTTGTATCCTGCCACTCTTCCATATGCCTCTATTGCTGCCAGTACTCCAGTTGTGAAGTTTGGGGGAATCTTCAATATACAGAGTCATGCTATCTGCAAATAATGATAATTTCACCACCTCCTCTGCCAGTTGGATACCTTTGATGTCCTTCCATTGTCTGTGTTATTAGCTAGAATCTCCAGTATGATTATAAATAGAAGTGGGAACAAGGAATATCTGATGATATTCCTTTTTCAATAGAATTGATTTAGTTTTTTTATCCATTGACTATGATGTTAGCTGCTGACTATTCATAGATAGTTTGTATTAACTTGAGAAATTGGCATTCCGTTCCTATTCTTCTGGGCATCTTTAATAGAAATGGATGTTGAATGCTGTCGAATGATTTTTTTTGCATCTAAGATATTATCATGTGGTTATTATACTTTTTCTTACCAATGTGGTGTATAATATTGATGGATTTTCAGATGCTAAATCATCCCTGCATCCCTGGAATGAATTCTACCTGATCCTTATGGATGATGCATTTTATATTCTTTTGTATTCTCTTGGCCAATATCTTGTTGCAGATTTTGGATCTATGTTCATTAGATATTTTGGGCTATTGTTCTCTATTCCTGTGGGATCCTCTCCCGGTTTGGGTATCAAAGTTATACTGACTTCATAAAATGAGTTTGGGAACTTGCTATTCTTTCTTACACTCTGAAATACTTTGTGGAGTATTGATGCCAGCTCTTCTCTGAATGCTTTGCAGAATTCTCCAGTGAAGCCGTCTGGTCAAGGAGCTTTTTTGTTAGCAGCTTCTTGATAACCATATCTATTTCTTCTTTTGCTAGAGAGTTGTTTAGGTTCCTGACCTCTAACTGGGATAGTCTCCCAGGGGATTGTATTTCCAAGTATTTATTCATGTCCACATTGTTGAATTCATTAGAGTACAGACTTTCATAGTAGTTGTGCGTATCCTTTTAATCTCATTAGGGTCTGTTGTGATTCCCCTTGTTTCATTCCTCATCCTTGCCATTGTTGTTTGCTATTTCCTTTCTTTGGTTAGAGTTGCCTGCGGTTTGTTGATTCTGTTGGTCCTCTCAAAGAACCAGCTTTTTGCTGCATTAATCTTCTGCATCATTATTTTGTCTTGCCAGTGGTTCAACTCTGCCCTGATTTTTATTATTTCTTTTCTTTTGCTGTTGGAGAGATTGTTCTATTGACTCTGTTCTAGTTGCTGGAGGTTTTGTGTGAGTGTATTCATAAGTCTCTCTTACTTTTTCATATATGCCCCTATAGCTATCAAGCTACCTCTCATAACTGTTTTCCCCATATCCCATAAGTTTTGATATTACGTATTCTCATTCTCATTAGGTTCTAGAAACTTTATGATCGCCCCTCTAATCTAGGTCAGAACCACTCATATCACAGAAGATCATTATTCATTCTCCAATTGTTTGCCCTATTTTTCTGGCCATCCTTTTATTGATCTCCAGCTTTATGACATGGCGATCAGAGAAGAATGCCTGCATAATCTCTATGTATGTGAATTTACTCAGACTTGACTTGTGTACCACATGTGGTCTATTTTTGAAAATGTGCCATGAACACTTGAGAGGAATATGTATCTTTGCATTTGGATGGAAAGTTCTGAATATGTCTACTATATCTAGTTGCCTAATTGTAGTGGTAAGCTCTGTAATCTCTGTTGAGCATCCTTTCCAATGATCTATCTTTCTCTCAAAGTGGTGTATTAAAGCCACCTAGTCTAAATACTGAATCTGTGAAATTTTTTCATGTTCTGAATAGCTTGTTTGACAAATTCCATAAGTTAGTCTCTCTCTCTCTCTCTCTCTCTATATATATATATATATATACATATATATATATATAAAACTGGTTCTTACCCCTCCTTATCTTTTTATGGCTTGAACATTGAAATCAGTTTTGTCTGAGATTAGAATTACAACTCCTGCTTTTTGAATTGTCATTAGTTTGGTATATCTTTCACCAGCTTTTTTTTTTCCAGTTTATTCTTGTCTATGAGCTTAAGATGTGTTTACTGCAGGCAAGAAATTGATGGGAAACCAGTCTGCAAGCCTTTTTATTTTAGTGTAGGAGTTAAAGGCATTGACATTTAGAGTTATTATCACAATCTGTGGATTCATTGCTGACATCTCGTACCATTTGATTTGGGTGTTTTCCTTCTTTTCACTGTCTTGTGCCTTTGGCGGGGAGGGGCTTCTTTATGGTCTTCTTTTCCCTCTGTGGCCATGTTATCTTGATGATTGGTATTGGCTGATTGGCTTCTGGTTGGAGTTAAGAGATATGATATTCTCCTGTTTGTGCTTGGTGGATGTTAGTCTTCTGGCCATAATGAGTCAGCAAGGATCTTCTGCAGGGTTAGGTGTCTTGCAGAGTATTCTTTAAGTTTGTTCTTGTCCTGGGAGACCTTTATCTCTCCTATCTTAATAGATAATTTGGCAGGGTAAAGGGTTCAAGGGGAGGCTGGTTTTTTGCTTTCAGCTTTTGGAAAAGGTGAGTCCACTCTTTCTTCCTCCTCATGGTTTCTTTAATAGGTCTGAGCATATTCCTACCTGAGAGCCATTGTATGTGATTGTCTTTCTTTCTCTTGCTGCTCCTAAGGTTTCTTTGTCCTCAAAGTTGGGTAGTTTAACTATTATGTGCTTGGTGAGTTTTTCCTGCAGTTTAGTCTACTTGGTGTCCTCTCTGATTCCTGGAAGAGTGACAGATTCTCATTCATTAGGGTGGGGAAGTATTTTTCCAGAAATTCCCTTATTAGTTTAGCTGTTGACTTCTTCACTGTGTCTTATTCTGGTAAGCCAATAATTCAGATGTCGTTTCTCTTCAGAGCATCCTTCACTGATCTCAGGCTTTCTTCTGCCTCTTTTAGTATCTTGTTTGATTGTCTGTCTCATTTGCTGAGGTCTGCCTCATTGTCTTGGAGATCACTGATACAGTTCTCAGCCTCTTCTACTCTGTCCATGAAGTCTGTGATCTTGTGTGCAGCTTCTGCTACTTCATCTGTTACTTCCCTTTGGTGTATGGACTTCATCCTTCCAGTATAGGGAATGGCTGTAGAGGACCGATGGGCAAGTGGCAGCACCATTGTAGGCTAAGGTGATGTGACCAGAGTGAGCTGGTGGAGCTCCCAGAACTGGGTTGCTGGTACCCTGTATTCCAGATCTAGGCTAGATTTGAGGGAAGGATGCCCTCTGGGCCTGGCATGTATTCTCCAGGGCTCCACTCACTGTATGGGCTGGGAGCAAATGGGGCAGCAAAGATCCCCAAGCTGTGCAAACCCAGGCAGTGCCTATCTGAGGCCCTTGCTAGATGGGCCTGCAATGACCTGATCCATTACTCTCCACAGCTCTGGTTGAGGTGGCCCATGGTAGACCTGCAAAGACCCATTCCCCGACTCCAGGCAACTTGGGGCAGACCTGCAAGGTCCCAGTCTGTGATTCTGGACTTCTGCAGCTCTGAGCAAGTTCATGTGTGGCAAGGCTGCAAGGTCTCCATCTGTGACTCAGACTAGCTGCAGCTCAAGCAAAGGCAGGGTACAGTGTAGTTTGCTGGCTGGGAGACTTAAGGGCTGCCAGAAGTCACAAGGCTGGGTACATGGTGGACAAGAAGTCTGGATGCTGCTTCCTGTGGATGGTGAGATTCCAGGGGTATGATAAGTTGAGGCACCTTGGAGTGATGGGAGCTGCATCCCAATGACAGGGACAAACAGGACTACATTGGGGTGGAAGTGACCCAGGCATTGGTACTGGGAGCACCCAGCCACAGGCAATCAAACCTGCTTTGGGTTAGGCCCTGAGACCCTGGGTGGCTGCCAGGAGAGATCAGGACTTGCAGACAGAATCACTGGCAGCCCTCTGAAGGGAGGGGAATGGTACGAGTTGGATGCAAGTCCCCCAAGTGGGAGTCACAAGTGGACAGCTGCTATGTGGTGATCAGGTCCGGCCTTGGGGAACTCTACAGGACAGCAATCCTGTTCCCGGAGCAGCAACCAGGCTAGGAAGTGGATGGGGGATGGGGCATGAGGGCACTGGCAGGTGGTGAGGTGTACAAGGGCCTACAACTGAGAAATCCAGGGAGGACCCCTTGTGGGGACCTATCCACTCACCAGAATTCTTCCACTTGACCTCCTGGACACCATACTCACCAGAGTTTCCTGTATGGGCCACTTACCTTGGTGCCATCTTGAAGCCTCCAATGGCCTATTATTCTAAAGTGTATGTACATCATATTATTTCCTTTAAAAAACATGTCTAATGTTTAGCTGAAAATTGAATCATAAGGATGAGTTGAGTTTCAGGCCCCAGAGATTAAGTAAGGACTATGAACTATGAATTGGGATTGATAAGACGGCAGTGATTCTTTTGTTTCATTTTTTTGAGACCATATATGTTCCCAGCCTAACTCAGTCATTTTCCAGAAATAAACTTAGATATTTTTTAAAGTTTAAAAATAAGCACTTTTAAAAAAATAAGTCTTATTGGCATATAACTCACAAATAATACAAATTACTACTTTAGTTATACTATAAAGAGTTGTGCAACAAAGCACCATGTGACATGAATGAATTCATAGCAATGACCACAAAATAGCTCTACTAATGAAATATTTAATTTCTAAATACAAAAAAAAAGACAAAAAGTCACGTTGAATTGATTCCGACTCAGAGAGACCCATTAGGGTATCTGAGACCTTAACTATGGTCTAGAAGCCCTCATCTTTCTCCCAAACTACTGATTTTATGGTTAGCAGCTCATCATGCACTCCAGTGGTGTCGTGGGTTGGTCACTTACGGGGCTTCCAACTGTGAGTTCAGCAGTTCAAAACCACCAGTCATTCTAGGCCCAATCCAAGAACAGTTAGTTCTATAAAATGGTCCTGCTCAATACTTACCTTCAAGAAGACAACCAGTGAAGATATGAGTGCTACAGCAAAGTGTACCTGAAGAAAGCAGATCATGCCCAGCTATCAATTGGAAGACTTATCTTCCAGCAAGCAGCCATCTAAGTGAGGTGCCAACTAATTCCACATGGAAGAAGCACCCCAGCCTCTGTGATCCAAAGATGCTGATAAGGGAAAAGTATCACTGCTTAAATTGTGAACACTCAATTTGTAGAAGGCTATGGAGCATGGCAGAAACCCAAAATTCATCTTCAGAATATCTAGCCAGTCTAAGCCTCTATCTAGTCCTCTTTGCCACAGGTGAGGGACTCAGACAGCTTTACTATCATGTGGAGACCTGCTCAGCCCCTGGAACACTGGACGGCGAACAGTAGGGGATGAATGAAAGAGAATAGAATTCAGAAAGCTAAGGAGAGGTGGAGGGAGAAGACTGCCCAGCAACTACATCCCATTTATTTAAACAGGCAAAATGGTCTAAGGAATTTTATGATAAGATCAAGGGGAGGATTAAGCCAGGAACTGGGAGTATAGCTGAGCTTGTGTAGAATGTCATGGTTCAGCAATCTTGCAGGGAACAAGAGTGTTCTAGTCTGCTTTATCTTAAGCAAAAGCAGACCAACTCGTGCATCAGTGCTGGGGTTGAACTCTTAGTGCCTTCCCATGGGGCCTTGCCTTAACCATGAAAGGCGATGGTCACAAGGAGTATACAGCTCATCTCCCTTTGGAAACCAACTTGTTTACCCCTTAGGTTAATGGGGCAGGACCACCACCTTCCATGGTTCATGGCCTGTGGGAGCCATGTAAGTTATGAAGCAATGGTTGGCCTGTCTTTTTGCCAGAGAAAAATAGATCCCTGCCTCCTGTTTCCTAACTAAAGCTGCAGAAGGCAGTGGTCTGCAAACTTATCAGTTACTTCCCAGCCTCATCCTACCCTCCTGTCTGTAAATAACTTGGCTGATGTATTAATGCTTCTTTGTAAACCCTCAAGTTGTGAAATGTTCCTTTGTGTACACACCTGTTATGTGTGGCAGGCTGCATGCAGGGAACATATTTAAGCCTGCCCTTAATAAATCTCTAGGTCCTGCAGAGTCTACATTGCAACAGCACCCCTACATACACATGAGTTCTAACTTTTGGCTATTCCTTTTATATACAAGTTTTCTCATGGCAGAACGTCGGCTTTTGAACCGTTTATAAAGAAAGGTAAGAGCTGGCCTCAATATTATCTTACAACCCCCAACATCAGACAGATTATTGTAAATTTGATTATTATGGCAGTCACCTAATTGGGTGTCAATTTGAGTATTAAGAGTGTAGGGGTGGAGTCTAGCCTGTCAATCTGGAGAGAGTCAATGAGACCTCTGTGCGGGCATGGCTTTCTCCTGAGAATTCTGGGAAATCTGGCTTTATTTCCCCCTTGGAGGTAAGAGACTTACTCCTCAGTACCTTGGAGATGCTCTACTGACAAGACACAAGGCTAACTCCTTGGGAGACATGGTAGCTGACAAGACCCATGGCAGCACGCTGATAGACCCTGAACCCTGGAAACTGGAGGAGCCGCAAGGAGAGCCCTGCCAGCACTGAGATGCTTCTACCGAGGACTTTTTACCCACTGACGTGTGATCTTCCTGCATTCAGCATCATTGCCTGGTTTCAGGAGTTTGAAGAGGACTTTGTGGATTGCTGTCATACATATGGGCTAATATTGGACTTGTGGACTTGATCTGGACTGAGTTGGGATGTTTTCTCAATGGTTGTTTCCTCTTGTATACAAACCTCTTTCTTATTTACATATGTGTGACTATGGATTTGTTTCTCTAGTGTAACTGGACTAACACAATGTTGGTGAAGTAAACCATGTGAAAGTGTGACGTTTGGCCAATTGACCTCTCTTTTGACTCAACTTGAATTTGCTCTAGGCTCAAATATGTCTCAATGTCTTCATGACAGAAAGTTCCCTGGCTTTTAAAACAAAAGTTGGCAGTCTTTTCTTTATTACTCTTTATTTGTATCTTTATAGTATTGTTTTCTTCCTTCCTTTTTGTTTTGGTTTTTATTGTTTCTTAGTTTCCCAAGTTGATGAAGCACAAAAACAGAGGATGCAAAGTGACAATGGATGCAGTGGCTTATCAGGAAAGGGGATGGGAAGATGGGAGGGGGAGGAAACTACAGAGTAATCAGGGAGTGCAGGATGGGGGGAGCATTAGAGTTGATTGTGATGGTGTGTGTACAACTCTTTTCAGGGTCAATCTTACTATGAAAGGGTATGGTTGTGAACATTGTATCAAGAAAACTACCTTCCCCCCATAAACAAACAGTGTCTATAGAAAGAAAAAGAAGACAGCAGATGTAGATGCTCTTAGAAGTTCCGTCTTTTGAAAAAATCTGGTGACACCAATGTTTACCACTCAGCTATTGGCCAAAATGTTGGTGGTTCAAATGTGGCAACCACTTCCAGGAAGAATGACTTGTTAGTCTGCCCCATAAAGCCTGTGGGAAGTTCTCTCCTGTTCTATAGGCTCAAAGTCAGTCATAGACAATCTAAAAGCCCTGGCCTTGAATTTTCTTCCTGGCTGAAGGCTCTGAGATGAAGTGATGGGAACCCACTTGGTAGACAGACTAAGAGGATGCAGAAGATAGAAGGAATTTTTTTGCCCTGCTTCCTTTAAGAAACTCAGAATTGCTCCATTTATATCACTTTTCTCTGTGCATGATAGATACTGCGAAGGGAAATAATTGTTCCCATTGGATGACAGGTACCAAGCACACTGCATTGGATGTGTAAAGTGAGAGATGGTATTGCTTGACCAGTGGAGATGAGGGAGGTACAAGCAAGATAAATGGTGAGGCTTATCCATTAGAGCAGCCATTCTTCCTATAAGATATGGCAGTAAACTTTCCCTCTTCAGGGTCAGCAGAGGCTCCAGACAGACTCTAATCACCATTTGTCACAAACAGAAATGGAACCAAGTCTCCAAACTAGGCAATGCGACATACAAGGTTTTCATTACTCACTTAAAATGGTCTACAACGTAAGAAGTTGAGGGGGGGCGGTGGGGATATGTTTCATGATAACCCAAAGAGGATCTTCATGAATGAAGGGAATTCTGATTAAAATTCATTTATTGCACAATGACAAATAAACTCTAGAAAAAGTAAGCTGTAGCTAGCAAAGCAAAAGAAACGTCCCATGGTTTGGGTTTTTAAAATGCCTATGTGTCATTTAAGACAATGATGCACTGCCAAAAGCAGTCAGGCTATGGAAACCATGACCCATAATCACTAAAAAGAGCTTATGTCTTCTTCAGTACCAAGAAATTTAAATTTAAGACAGATGACATAGCCAGCTCCGTCCCTGCCAAATGAGACAGGGAGAGGTTTTTTTGTTGTGTTTGTCTGCTTTCTCCCTTCCCCTCATTATTCCTCGAGCTTGGTTTTTCTAAGAACTAAAACCTTTACAAATGTAACTAATGCTTCCCCAACCAGCCAACGTTGCCAGTTGGTCCTAAGCCGAAGGCCACATCCAGGGAGTTCTGTAAACTTAGTGCAGTGCCAAATACGTAATCTGGCCTCTAAATTTTCCCAATCTGCAGTGACAGTGGCAAGACAGAAAGGAAACTGTGATTTCAGCTAAACCAGAGGCTCCATGAAGCACAAAGCTTACAGAGGAAGGATGAGTGGGCACAGCATCAACGATGTAAGACGATGCACAATAAACGGGCTCCGAGGTGATCTGCCGCCAAAGCATACGAAACAAAGTTATTTGATTATGAAACTCAGAGTCAAGATTCCTGACTTCAATTCTATCATATTGACTCACTTCTGCCTCGGATTTACAAGTCATCACCACCAAATGCTATATCCAATGTTTTTAAATCCTCCAATGATGATGCTCGGTGCCTATATTACCTCTTTATATAAATGCCAAAGGGGCTTAGTCACCTATGTATGCTGTTGGAGAAAAATAAAAGTTGAAAAGCTAAAGTGGAAAATTCTCCAAATATCATTGTGAGGTTGTGTAAGGGGGTTTAATCTTTTATCTTTTGTCCAAGTTAATATTAAAAGCAGTTCTTTTTGGTTTTTTTCTTTCTTTCAAGCCCATGGCCTAATTGGGAGTCACAATTTCAAACAAGCTGTATTGGTTGAAAGTCAGACATAAATGTAGCACTTTGCCAAATAAGATCAAACAGATAAGACTCAGCAACTGTCATCGATGTCCCATAATTCATATATTCAAGTAAAAGACATTGAACAACCATAGAATTGCAAGCCAGTCATCATTCCTGCATTCATAAGACACACTGAATGTTAGGAATGACAGGTAACTTCACAAACAAGTAGAGGAAGCCCGAGGTAATGTGGGAGCTCAAATGGGCACTTAGCATGAACTTAGAATGTAAGAACTTACAATGGTGGATGCTGAACCTGGAAAAATAAATAGCCTTTTCAAGATAAAGCAAATGCTTCCAGAATTTGGGGATTATGCTGGTGAACCTTAGTGCTTGGTTATACTTTTTTCTGATTCATTTCACAGATATTTATTGACTACATAGACACAGTGATTCCCTTCTGAGTTTTATTATGTTCAAAGTAATAGCAGTATCGATTATAACATTTTATAAGCAATGCATCGCACACTTATTGAATTTTGCCATTTATTCAACAGGTTCTAGAACAAATGCTTAGGAAGACAGCTGAAGTTTCTAAAAATATTGCTCAAGCTGCTGACATAACAGGAAGGCAAAACCAAGCAAAGTCTGTTTTCACAACTCATGTCAATTCGACTAGATAGATTATTATTCATTTGTATTTCAATCCTTTTGGGGGATAGCAAACATATTGATTTGGGGAAAACAGATAGAAAGGATATATGATTGGGCTGAGCCCAGTGGCGTAGTGGTTGAGAGCAGGACTGAGGCCCACTGGTTTGGCAGTTCAAATCCAGCAGCAGCAAGGCTGGGTAGCTCCCATGACCACCAGAGGGCAGTGATGCCCCCCCAAAAAAACCAAAAAAAAGATGTATGATTTCATCTGTTTTGTATGTGCGTAAATAGTGACTGTATAAAATACTATTAACAGCTTCATATGAGGATATATATATATATATCTATATATATCAGATTAGAATACATGGAAATGGTAACAAATGGGGAGGTAGGTAGTGTGCTCAGTTGTTGAACAGTCAATTTTCTAAATATAGCCTAATTTGACTATTTTACTCCCACCATGGCCAGTGTCAAGTTACCAATGTTTAAAAAACTGTCTCTTCAGATTCCTGAAGTGTCATCCCTCAGCTTCAGGCCCTAGTCTGAATCTGTTCTGGCTCACCACACGGGTAGGGGTGGGGTGAGGTGGGAAGAAGAAAAGTCACTATTCTAATACACTTGCATTGTCCTGGATGTGTTCAAAGCAATCATTCCCAGAGCTATTGTGTTCTTGAGTCCATCGAGTCATAGGACCCCACGTACAATGGAATGAAATCTGCCCAGTGCTGAGCCAACTTCCCAATTGATACTATGCTTCTCCATGGCTTCTCCAGGGACTACTGTGTCTGATGATCTGTCCAAATAAGTGAGACAAAAATCTCATCATGCTCACTTCTAAGGGATGTGCTGACTGTATATCTTCCAAGATTATCATTTCTCCTGGCAATTCAGGTATCGTCTTTGCAAATTCAACATTTTTTAGCAATCCATAGTCTTTGCCAGCACCATAATTCAAATACATCAATTTTCTTTAGTCTTCCTGACGCATTGTTCAGCTCTGGTGTGCATATAAAACAGTTAAAAATAGCATGGCTTAGAACAGGCACACCTTAGTCTTCAAAGTGCTATCTTTGTTTTTTAGCATGCTAAATAATTTTGAGACTAATAAATATTGTAATCTCTGGAGTAACTATTTAAAGAAGAGTAGATGGAAGAGTATAATTGACTAATAAGAAATTCTTGATTAATCAAAGAGACTGAAAGAAAAGAGAGAACTGTAAAATATATGAGATAGAGTTATCACTAAGAGGAGAGACAAAATAAAAATTTAACAGCAATTATTTTAAGTAAAAATAGACTAGACACCCTGCTTAAAAAGTCACAATTGCTAGCCTGATAATAATCTAAAACCTATCTATATGCTACTTAAAATAAACATGCTTTAAATACAAAGGCATAAGAAGACTAAAAGTAAAATGGAAAGAGATACAAAGCAAATATTAACCCATAAAACTTTAGTAACTATAAATAATGTTATGCAAAGTCTATTTTATGGAAATCGCCATTACTAGAGATAAAGACAGATGTTTCAGATGATAAAAGGTCAATCTGCTGAAACTATGTGAAGGGGCTTCAAAAAGGTTTGTGGAAGAAATGAAATAAAAAGATAAGGAAATTGTTCTATGCACTGTATGAAACCCTCTTCTAAAACTATTGTTATGGGTAATACACCTTCAAAGTGTATAACAAATAAAGTGATGAAGTTAAAAGGAACAACAGACATATTCATAATCTTAATTGGAATTTTTTATACTCAACTGCTTGTAATTGATAGACTAAGAAGAAAGTTAAAATGGTTGCAGAAGATGTAAACAACATTAGTTGACATGTATAACACACTAATCCAACAACTTTAGGATACTTATTCTTTTCAAAGAATATGGCACCTCCATCAAAATTGAGCATGTGTTGGACCATAAGGCTACTCTCAAACACTTTCTAGATGACTGAAATCAGAGAAATTACAAGCTCTGTTCTCAGCTGAATTATTAAATCTATATAAAAAAGATCAAAGAAAACCTCAAGTGCCAGTGAACGAAGAAACATACTGCTAAATAACCTATATGTCAGAAAGAAAATCACAATAAATATTATCAGACATTTAAACTGAAATAGAATAAAAATACAATATAACAAAATATGTGATGATGCAAAAGTAGTCCATATGAAGAAATATAGCACCTTAATTGCATATTGTAGGAAAGAGTAAAGGTTGAAAAGCAACAAACTAGAAATACATATATCTAGAAGTTAGAGAAAGAAGAACAATATAAAAAAAGATTCGTGGGAGTCATGATACCAGGAGGGTAGCGGGAAGGTGGAGAGAGAAGGGGGGAAGAAGCCATGGGGAAAGGGAGACAGCAGTCAGTGTAAAATATGAAAATAACAATAATTTATAATTTATCAAGGAGTCACAAACAAGGGATGTGGGGAGGGAGGGTAAAAAGAGGAGCTGATCTCAAGGCTTAAATAGAATGTAAATGTTTGGAAAACAATGTTGGCAACATATGTACAAATATGCTTTATATAATTTATGGATTGTTATAAGAGCTGTCGGACCCCCAATAAAATGATCTTTAAAAAAAATTTAATGAAGTAGAAAGCAAATTATTCAAATGAGAAAATCCATAAATTCAAAAGTTTGAGTTTTTAGATTATTAATAACCCCCTAGAAAATTTTAGTGAGAAATTTCCTTTATCAGAAATAAAAAGGGTTAATTATAGATTAAACAAGCACTATAAAGCTAATAATGCAGAATTATGTGGTAATTTATGCTCATTAATTTGAAAACACAGTGAATGGTCACATTTCTAGGAAAACACTATCTCCCAAAATGAATCCAGGAAAAAATAATCTGATTATTCCTAAAATATATTTCAAAAATTAAATCTGTAATTTTAAAACTTCCCTCCACATCTTTAGGCTCAGCTAAGTTTATGAGTGAATTCTTCCAAATTTTCAGGAAGAAATAGCATATTCTTTTAATATTATTTATTTACAGAATATAAAATTTCATATCTGATGAAACCAGCATTGCTTGATCTCAAAATGGAGCTAGAACATTATAAGGTAAAAATATGTATGTATAAACAAAAGTTTCTCATTAGCAGGCTTCCAAAACACATCCTCAAATTTTAAGAAATCGGTTATCTATAAAATTATGATACACTTAAGTGAAATAGCGTTTATTTTAGAAATATGGGTTTGGAGATAATTTGACATTTTAGAATCAACCTAAGAAGTTCTTCATATTAGCAAGAGAACATATGAAAAATTTAATACATGTAGAATAAATACATGATAAGATTAAAACCCCATTTATGATTAAAAACAAAAAGCTCCTAGCCACATAGAAACATAAAGACACTCCCTTAATCTTTTTTTTTACACTCCTTTAATCTTATAAAAGATATTGACATAATAGCTTCACAGAAAATCTTTATACTATGTACTTAAATATTGAAAACATTTCCCTTGCTATGAAGAACAAGAAAATAATAATCTTTGTTCATTGCCTTGACTTAACATTAAACTAGAGATTTTAATTAGTTTGATATGAGAAGGAAAAAGAAAGATGAGTATTTAAAAGGAAAAAATAAACTCGTTAATAGCAGAAATTCTAAAAAATAATATAAATTATTAGAATGAATCAGTGAACTTATGAGGATTACTAGATATAAGGTGATATATAAAAATCATCCATGGGCTGAGCCCCGGTGGCGTAGTGGTTGTGTGTGGGACTGCGGCCCACTGGGTTGGAGGTTCAAATCCAGCAGCGCTCTCCAGGGGCAAGACTGGACCTCCCACTCCCACCAGGAGGCAGTGATGCCCACAAAAAAGAAAAAATCATCCATGTTTCTGCATGTTAGCAGCAATGTTTTAAAACTTTAATGCTAAAAAAAAACATAAATGCTATTATTTCCATAAACACTAAATATATGGAGTACCTAGGAATAAAGTTAACAAATTTTGTATTAACTTCTATACAGAAAACAAGATTGAGACAAATTTAATTCTCAATAAAAGAAAGGACATAATTATATTTATTTAATAAAGATTCAAGAGATCATCTCCCCTAAATTAATGTAGGTATTTAAAACTATTATAAACAACAACTCAGTAGAATGCTACAATTTACAAAATTTCAGCTCTAGGTTACATAAAATTACAAATAAGAAGAAAACCCCAAAGTTTTTGTTACAGAGTGAAAATAAAAAAGGCGAATACTTTCTATTATGCAGTATGAAGAGTCATTACCCAACTAAAATAATAAGACATCTTAATACTGGTACAATGATTTTAAATAAAACTAGTACATTCAACTGACTTATAACCAAAATGGCAATGCTGTATAGTAGAGGGGAAAGAATGTTTTTCAATAAATTATGCTGAGTTGAATCAATATCTTTATAAAGGTAAAAATGTGCCTTTTAACTCACACCATACACAAAAAGGAATCCCAGATAAATTTTCAATGTGAAAAGTACCATTTAAAATTTTTTCTCAAAGATACTACCTTGCTGCCAATAAAGATTCCTGAAGGAAGGCATAAAATGCATTATTCATTTTATGACCAATTGAAAATTTAGGTTCATGTTAAATGCAAAGCATTCTATTCATCCAAAAAGAAGCCCCTTGGCTTGACACTTAAACTCTTGGCTGCTAATCTAAAGAGTGTTGGTCTGAATGCACCAGCCATGTCACTGCCTGGAAGAAAGATGTGCCAGTCTGCTTCTGCAAAGATTTACAACGTTTCAAACCCTGAGACACAGATTCAGTCTGTCCAATCGGGGTGCTGTAAATCAGAATCAACTCAATAGCAATGGGCTGCTTTTTTTACATCAAAAGTTATCAGTGAAGGAATGAAAATGCCACCCTAGAATGGAGACATAAACTTGTAATACATGTAACTATCTAATGATTCCTATCAGTATATTAAGATATTTTCAAGTTTCTACAGATAAATAATTAGAGATCTAACCTAATAGAAATATGGGTAGCGGATGTACATTGTTCATGAAACTTAGCCAATTTAAGCTAATTTTAAAAGATTGGTTGTCGTAGAAATACAAATTAAACCACAACACTCATATGCTAACTGTCCAAAATGAAAAAGATTGATAACATTAAGCATTGGTAAGGATGGCGAAAATCTGTATTTCTCATATGCTCTTGGTAGGAGTGTGCTTTGCTGTAATCCCACTGGAAAACTGTCAGTATGAGAGACTTCAGAAATTTGAGGGAAAATTAAATTAAAAGATGATGAAAATTTTCTTCAAATTTTTTGAAGGCCAACTCATATCTACTAAAGCAGAGTATTCATAAATCCTTGACCATAAATCCTATTCAACAGAAAAACACAAATAGCCTTACTAATGCCTGTGTATCTTTATTACTTCTGGAAGTAATTCAAATAATTATCAAGGATAAAATGAATTATGGGGTACACATGCAATGGATTAATATGCACCATTGAAAATAGAGTATCAATAAATCCATTGTCATCAAGCCAATTGCAGCACACAACTACTCTATTAGACAGGAAAGAACTGTAATTTAACTAAAGTTAATTCTTATTCCTTCCTCACACCTGAATTCAAATATCCAAACTTTGGTTAGAAGCTGCATGCTAAGCCAATGTGCCAGCAGGTCTGCACATTGCCATGTGTACCACAAAATGCATGGCTCTCTTTAGCATAGTATTTGCAGGAGAAGACAGATGTGATTCTCTTCGTGGAAAACTCAACAATGTAGCTGTCATGTAAATCTACAATGAGGTGCCCACAGACAGACAAACAGTTCTATCACATGGATGAGAAATGCCGATGGGCAAAACAAGTTGGAAGAGAGGAAAGGGGGGACACAAAGGCATGTCTGTTGATAGTCAAAGATGGAGGACTGACCTCCATCTAGGGGCATAAATGACTTAGTGGTATCCACTCAATGGACCACAATGACCCAGACTTCTGGGTACATCCTGTGGACCCAGGCTGTGGGATTCAGAAAGATTTCTCCAAAGTTATGTCCACCACATAAATGCCAAACCTAACTGCTTGCAACTAATGGTAAATGATTGTCAAGTGATCTCCCTGAAGGCATCACTCATCCGGAGCAAGGAGACCCTATCGTCTGTCTGTCCCACCATAGGTGGGACAGTGAATTGCTTCCCCTGAAAATTTAGACTAAATCAAGTCTGTAGCTCAAGGGCAATCAAGGGTAGGCAACCATCATGAATCTAGGCTCTGCCCATCCTGTCACATGTGTGTATCCCCATTACCTTCCCTTCCTATTACATGTATACCCCTAGCTTTTTCCCTCCCCATTACTTCTGTGACATATGTCTTCTTCTTCTGTCACATATGTCTTTATCTGTAATTAGGGGGCTTACACACCCCCCAAAGATATATATAAGCCTTGGTTAGAAGTAAATCTCTCTCACTCTCTCTCCTCTCCTCTTCACCCATGCTGTGCACAGACCTGGCTGGTGAAATCATGGGCATCCAGGAGGTGAGCATGCTGCCATGAAATGTGTCTGCCTTCTTTATTGTACTTTCTCTTCTACCTCTCTTACGCTCTATGACTTTACTATAGCATTGATATATCTTTACTGTACAATTGCACTGATTGAACCCATGACAGTGTGAGGGGCTGACATCCCCCACACCAGGCCAGGTGCTGCGGAATGCTGGGACACTGAATCCCGAATCTTCAAGATGCACAGCATGCTCCAGAAGCTGCATCCGTGAGATCTGATGTGGAAACTCCATTAGGTGAACTGGGCCCTTCCTCAGACACACTTGTAACCTGAGGACTTAAGATGGAAAATACAGCGTTCGAAGAAGCGGAAGACAGCTATACCAAGATTGTTGAACTGTTGGTAGGCAGACAAACATGATCTCGCTATATCAGTTTCTACTATGCTGTCTTACGACATGCCTTATTCTGTCAAACCTGTGATTGACATTCTCAGTGAGGATTGTTGCAAATTTTCCTGACAATTAAACCCCATTGTTTGTGTAAATAGCATCCAGCCATAAAAGAATTGATTCTGTAAAAGTAAATAATTCAGGTACTGTGATATGGAGTTAGCTTACCTGGGCCCAATATCCCTCTTTCAGTAGGATTTTTAAAAATTAGTATCAAGGGTTAATCATGACAATATTAATGCAAGAACAGGAAGGTGTGAAAAGGAGCCTAAGGCAGATAAAAGCAAACCAAAAAGCATAGACCCAAGAACGAGTTTGGGGCGCACACTAAATTCTAGCTCCAACTTAAGAATAATTAGTTTTTACATCATGACCCTGCTCCATACTCACCCTCAGAAAGGGGACACCCTCAGAAGATATGGGTGCTATAGCAAAATGTGGTGAAGAAATTAGATGGTGCCCAGCTATCAAATAAAATAGCATCTGGAGAATTGGGGCAGGGTGGTAAAAACTCGTCTCCAAACAATGTCATCTAAATGAGATGTCAACTAAGCCCACATGGAAGAAGCATATCATCAGTAGTCACTGAAGGTTTGTAAATCATATAATCAGAAGTCGAAGGGCGGATTAGTATTAGAGCCTAAATTGTGAGAATCCGTTTTGGAGAAGGTTATGGATGGCACTGGGAGCCCAAGATACATTTGTGAGAACTACATGGGAAATAAAGCTCTGTTAATCTCCCTCTATCCGTAATTGAGGAATGAGAAGAAAGTGACTACTAAACAGTGTGTGTGGGTCAGATGAGTGTAGACAATCAGTGGTACAAACCTTATTTGGACAGTTAAAACTTTATCAGCTGATAACCGAACTGACGCAGGACTTGATCTGGTTTTCAACATTTTCTGGATTTTTGTTTTGTTTTTGTTTGCTCATATTAGCATTTATCTTAGAGGTGTTATGTCTTTTGGGGGTCACCCTCTCAATGTGTTATGTATCTTTCTGTCTGTCAGTTTATGAGCCCCAGGATTGATGAACTTATAGGGACAGAAAGTAGAATAGGGGGTTGGGGTTAGATAGGGGCAGGTACAGTGCCGGGGGAGGGGTGTGTGGGGGTGGAGGTGGGGGGGAGGCCGGCAGCAGTTAAAAAAGGGATGATGTCTAGGAGTCCAGGAAGAAAAAGGATGTTTGGGGACGATTGTACTAGCAATTGAACAATACTATTTGACATATCTGAATTATGTAATGATGTGTGTATTAACTCCAAATTAATAATAAATTAAAATAAATTTTAAAAATTTTAACAACAAAAAGAAAACTTAGACCGAGTTTCCTGCTATCACCTCCCAGGCATGGCCCAGCGCTCCTCACTGCACTATGGCAGCAGCATAACACAGCACCCCAGACTTCACACTCGGCACCAAAACAGATGGTGAAATCATTCTCAAAAGCCTGCAGTCCATTTTCCAAGAGGAGGGAATGGCCGAGCCAGTGCTCACGTGGCGGGACCATGGCTACTTAGCAACTTGCACCAACAAAAATGGCAGCTTTGCCAATTTGAGAATTTACACAAACACACACACACACACACACACACACACACCCCACGGACTGGTGTTGCTGGACATTCAGAGTTATGACAGTGATGGGCAAGGCAACAAAAAACTTGACAGTCTTCTGAACAAAATATATGAATGAATGAAAGAAAGAACCAAATGAGGAAAGTATTTACTGCCAACGAGCGCCTGGTGGAGTATGACATTGATGAGGTGGTGTATGATGAAGATTCACCTTATCAGAACACTAAAATTCTACACTCGAAGCAATTCACAAATAGTCTCATCCTCGGCGGAGATGTCAATTTGGCAGAGAGAGGCTTGGCGTATACCCAGGCCAATATGTGCAGTGGAAAAGAAGATTACACTGGCAAACATGTACTGATTCTAGGTGGTGCAGACGGGGGCATTTTATGCAAAATAGTGAAACGGACACCAAAGATGGTCACGATGGTAGAGACTGACCAAATGGTGATCAATGGGTGTTAGAAATACATGCAAAACATGTGTGGCAAAGTCTTAGATGATCTTAAAGGAGAATGCTATCAGGTTCTAATCATAGACTGCATTCCCAAACTGAAGAGGTACACCAAAGAAAGGAGAATACTTGATTATGTGATTAATGATTTGATGGCTGTTCCTATCTCCATGCCTCCAGAGGAAGATTCACCTGGGAGTTTCCCAGACTGATTCTTGACCTTTCAATGAAAGTATTAAAACAAGATGGGAAATACTTGACACAGGGGAACAGTGTCAATTTGATGGACGCCTGGTCGCTCTATGAAGAACAACTCTGGTGTCTCTATTGTCCTGTGGAATTCTCTGAGGAGATCATTTATGCCCTTTCGTCATACTTGGAACTCTGGGTAATTTATCATGCGTGGAATACAACTAAGCCTTGAAGATGAACGTCACCCATCATGTGTGACCTCCACATGGCACGCAAATGAGTTGAGCAACCTATTGTTAATTCTTTAAGGTTTTAAAATATATATTATTATCTTTAATTTTAAAAAGCAAAAGGAAATGTACATTTTGATGCACTGGGGTGTCTTTTTTTTTTTAAGTCAGCTTAAAGACCATCCAGGAGCACAATCAAGACTGCTACATGCACTGAACCCCTGGAATGTGATTTTTGTTTTTCTTCCCCTTACACCCTGTTTGATCTTGGTTGACCTTCCATTTGAACGTTTGGAGGAATGAGCATCATTATTTTGTTCCTAAGGGAAGTTCTTTTCCAAAAATTAACTTAACTATTAAGATTTGGTGCTTTTAAAGGACAGCTAAATGAAATGAATAGCATTGCTCCCATTAAAATTACAAAAGATATTAAACTGATAAGAACAGATACTACACTTGATCTTAGCCAAAAGGCCAAGAATTGATTTTTAAAAATTACAAAAGAAAAGAAAAGAATAATGATTAGCTTTGGAAAGGAGAAGTTTGTGAATGAGAGGGGCTATTAAAGGTGACTTTGAGGTTGCAGAAAATTTTCTTTAAATATTCACTATATGGATGTGTTTCCTTAGTGATAACTTCTTGACCTACATGTTTGCAATTTGTGAAAATTTCCATATATAAGATTTATTTGAATCAAATATTGTTTAAAATCAAGTATAAGGTGCAGAAATAAAACCAAGGGCATCTTATAAAATATAGACAAGGGGGAAATACAAGCTTAAAAACAAAATGATATGAGAAGCTTGGGTTCTAGAAGAAGAGAACAGAAAAGAAAAAGAAAAAAGTTTCAAAGAAACAGCAAAGCTGCCATCACAGTCCATTTAAGTCAATAAAGAGAAACTATTCGAGGAGTGTTCTAACATTTCTCTTCTATTCTCAGCAAAGATATCAGTTTGAGAACTAAGGTACATCTGGCCCAAGCCCTGGTGTTCTCAACAGCTCAATAGTTAGCAAGGGTGGTGAGGTTAAATATGTGCTACTAGCAAATGGAATACAAATAATAATAATAAACTTCAAGGTTTATTTCTAAAGGTTCATATCAGTTGCCTGGATCATGAATAAGGAAGACCGGAAAATATAGAGGTATTTTAATTAGGATGTTGGAAAAGAACATTGAACACTGGGCAGATCAAAAAAGCATTGCTTCTAGAGTTTTCCTCATGCATACATGGGTTTCTCACAACCGAAACATGTGAAACCTGCCTCTGGGATCAGAGAAGGCTGCTTTCAAGTTCTCAGTGAAACACTTCTCTCAGTTTAACTAGGGTGCCTTTGCGAAATAAAGGTCCAACTAAAACAATGGCTACAAGGGGGGGGGTCAGTATAACACAAAAACAAAAATAAAATGCACACTCAAACCCATTGCCAACAAGTCAACTCTGGTTCCCGGGGAACACACTTGCATCAGAGCATAGGGTTTTCAGTAGGGGATTGCCAGGTCTTTCTTCCCAGGTGCCTGTGGGTGGGTCCAAACAGCTATCTTTCCAGTTACCCAGGAACTCCTATACATCCTCACAACCCTTTTATTAGAGGGATGGGAGTATTGGGCCTATAGTTTTAGATATAGAAATCTCACGGGATTTACTTACTCTTAAGAATTTGGGGGGTATCTTACACCGGTAAATCTAGCCATGTTTGTCCGCATTTTACAAGGTAACCGTTGGTGTTGAGAAGCAGGTGCATTTTTAAAAGGAAGCATTTGCTTCTCAATTTGCCCTTGTTGGAACCACAACCACCCTCGCCCGCAACACACGTGCCACTTCAGTCATTCATATTGGTAAATCGTTGTTGGTACTTCTGGCCATAGAAGTTTGTGATACCATAGGTCCTTTATCCGCACTACTCAGAATGCCCACAAGCCAACAAAATTCTTATCACCTAAACACACAAATCAAACTCAGTGCCATCAAGTCAAGGCCAATGCACAGCAACCCATCCGACAGAGCAGACTGTACTTCTTCATGGATCAGAGAGTACACAGAGGCCGTCCACTCTCCAGAACCTTCGGGATCCGGGAATCTGTGTCTGAAGTTGTTGAGTGATTCTCATTCACATTTATGTCCTATATAAAATGCTGTGAGCAATTTTTTTTAAATTAAGAAATGTTGGATTTCCCATGAAGATGAGTACCTCTGTTGCTTCTTGTGTAAACTTGAGCATCTCTTCCAGGCGACCCATACATCTGTTTTCTAGTCACCCTCGCCATTATCTCTGTCTTTATCTCTTTTTGAAATTTATCATTGGCTTGGCATCAGCATGACAGGCTTTTAAAAATGTTTTGATGATATTTGTTACTTTTATTATATATAATATATATAACATACAGAAATATATAAATATATTTCTTGAGAGCAACCCGAACTGCTCTCTGCGGGAACATTTGCCACCACCTCCAACTCATGACAAGCCATGTGTGTCGGTGTAAGGCTGAGCTCCACAGGGTTTTCTGTGTCTGATGTTTTGCAATAAATCACCAGACCTTTCCTGTGAGTCACCGCTGGGTGGATTTGAGCCTCCAATCTTCTGCTTGACAGCCAAGTTCCAATCAGGGACGCCTCATAAAATTAAATAAAGTTACAAGTGCATAGTGACTCTAAGTCTGGTTGCCTGCTCTTATATCTTAACCCTTTCCAGTCTTGACTGGATAAGTTTAGAAAAGTCCTGTAATGATTCTGAACTTTCCCCCTCTGTCAAGTGAAATTAATATTTGTACTTCTTTCATCATTGCAAATCAGAGCAGCTCGATAGCTAGCAAGGGTGGTGAGGTTAAATAATGTGCTTCCAGCAAATGGAATAACAAATAGCAATAATAAATTTCGAGGATTATTTCTAAAGATTCATTTCCGTTGCCTATAATAGACAGTTCAGGGATTAACCAAAAAGAAATTCAGGGCTTGTCCTAAAACTTCACACCTAGGAGGTCCAAGGCAGCAGCTACCCAGTATGAACACGGATTGCCCGGTGTTACTACTTGGTGTTCTGCCAGTCTCAGCGTCTGGTGCTCATCCTCAGGATCCCCTGTGGCTTCAAGATGAGAACTCATGGGAGTTCAAACTTTCCCTTCCTTCTTCCAATCACCAAACCAGGAATGAAGCTCCCAGGGGCAGGGGAGACCACTAAAGGTCCCATGCCTTCACATGTTAATAACAGTATCTTTATGCTAAAGAGTTTAGATAAATAGATCTCTTTTTCTCAATGCTCTCCAATCAAATGCCACCGTGCAATTTTGCAATGCCAAGATGTTAATAAAATCACCAATACTGACTGTGGCTACTGGCTCTGTCTAAGCATGAAAATGTTTTAAATACAGGATTACATTTAATCCTCACAGTATCCCTCTGAGACAGCTATTTTTATGCCCATTGTGATGATGGACACGTTCCAAGGCTCTAGTAACTTGCCCAAACTTACATAAGTAGTAAATGGATTGGTTAGACTTGAAATCCAAGTCTGACCCCCTCAAAGCCTTCATGCTAAAATTCCTCCTTCTGATGAATGAGGCTTTTCCCTCCCAAAAGAAGACACTTACCTTCTATCATAAACGGACCCTGACCACGTTTATTCCCTTAGCAGTTTTTCCTTGGGCATACCTTTCTATGCAGAAGACATTTCTCATTAAAATATGAACTATAGTTTCTTTTTTCCTGCATGACAAGATTGCCGGGTAGATGCTGGCCATGTCTTTTTTGTTTCCAGTGTTTCATTTTCTTATCCCCCCAAAATCTCCCAACTAGAAACATCCAATCTTCTCGGTTCTTGCTTTTAGCCAAAGGCCACACTGCTCTTATGAAAGCCACTGGAGCTTTCAGAGATGCATTTAGAATAGTGTTTCGGTAGAAATAGTGTAGATCTTTTTTCCACACTCGGCCCTGAGAAGAGTGTGAGAAAATGGCTTGTGAGAGGATCAGAGTCCCTGTGGTTTATTATTCGAGATGAGAAATTGCTTTATCAAAGAAGATGAAAGATTATCAGGAAAGAGCATTTGTGGCTAAGCAGACTTCATTGTGAGCAGGTGAAAGGGAATGGGTCTGCCTTTGGAAGTGAAAAGTAGGAGAAGCCCACACGGAGACAATGGCCACAGTCCATCAACTGTGCAAGATGTTCGCCTTGCTGTTAAAGCAGCAACAAAGGCCGGAACCGCTCGCCTAGATATTAAAGCACTGAGAAATGTGTCCACACTGAACCCTGAATGACAAGTGAGCCTTGAAAAAAGAAAACAAGAGTCTGAGTTTCAACCTGGTTTCCCTGCCCCTGGCCAGTTTCCCTAGCAGCTGGGAAATAGGCAGCCAGGTACAAACAGCCTGGCTTTCATGGGCAGCTCATTAAAATAGCAGGCATTTTTTGTGTGCTGTGCCTCACATAAAATTCAACTAGAATAATAGGTTGTTTGACTGTAAAGATGCAGTCAAAATTGTGGGTGAACAATTAAAAAAAATTGAGTCAACGCCACCTCAAGGTAACTTGAGGTAGGTCAGAATAGTATTGTGTTCCCCAGGTTTGCACAGACTTGCTTTTCAGAAGAACTGTAGATTGCCATGCTTTTCTTCCAAGCACTTCTGGGTGGTCTTGATCAAAGTATCCTTCAATAGGAGAATGGATAAACAAACTATGGCATAAACATATCATGGGATGGTATTCAGTCCAGCAATAAAAAGAAATCATCTATCAAGTCACAAAAATACACTCTGTTTGGACATTGGGTTTCCACTCAAGTACTTCCTCAATGCAAGAATATTTTGTTCTATTAAATTGGCATTCCAGACTTAAAAAAATAAATAAATTGGCACTCCATGATGCTCACCTTCCCAAAGCAATCACTGAAGACAATTATGTGCATAAGTAAAAGTGAAGAAAGCTGATGGTGCCCGGTTATCAAAAGATATAGTGTCTGGGGTTAAAAAGGCTTGAAACTAAACAAGTGGCCATCTAGTTCAGAAGCAACAAAGCCCACATGGAAGAAGCACACCAGCCTGTGTGACCACATGATGTCAAAAGGATCAGGTATTAAAGAACTAAAAATTATATCATTATAGATGTGGGGGAGTACAGATTGGTGACCCAAAGCCCAACTGTAGGTAACAGGCCATCCCCTTACAGAAGGGTCGCGGAAAGATGAGTCAATCAGGGTACAGTGTAGCAACAATGAAACATGCCACTTTCCTCTAGTTCTTAAATGCTTCAACCCTCCCACCCCACCCCCACCCCAGATTATCATGATCCAAATTCTACCTTACAAATTCAACTAGACCAGAGGCTGTGCATTGGTTCACATAGGAACCAGAAACATGGGGAATCCAGGACAGATGATCCCTTTGGGACTTGCGGTAAGAGTGGTGATGCCGGGATGGTAGAAGAAAGATAGAGTAGACAGGGGGGTGATTATAAGAATCTACATATATCCTCTGTCCTGGGGTATGGACAACAGGAAAGTGGATTCAGGGAGACATCGGACAGTGTATAATCTGATAAAATAATAGCAATTTATAAATTATCAAGGGCTCATGGGGATTATAAGATCTGCAAGAGCCTCCAATAAAATATATTTTTTAAAATATATACTGTGTTAATGGAAATAAACATCACTTTTTGTGTGGTGATTGACGTGTTGCACTGCTAACCAAAGAGTTGACAGTTCAAACCCACTACCCACTTCTCCATAACAAGATAAGGTAGTCTGTCTGCACCCATTAACACTTAGAGTCTTGGAAACCCTTAGGAGTGTTCAACTCTGTGCAATGAGGTCGTTATGAGTTTTAACCCGATCAATAGCAGTAGGTTAATTGGAAGAAGGCAGTGTGGAAAGCATAATCATCCCGCATAATCCCAATAAAAGGACAGGTGGCAAAAAGCATAACTATAGAGACAGAAAATAGGTTAGTGGTTGCCAAGAGTTTGAGAGATCAGGAAATGATGAGGACAGGGAATCCGGGAGAATTTTAGGGCTGAGAAAGTATTTTAGATGAGACTGAATGATCAACATTATGGCATTATGTATTTATCAAAATGTTAATTGATTCATAAGGCACAGAAAATTTTGATGGAGAATTATGATCTGTTCGAGGTCTTTTTTGGGAGAATTTTGATCTGCTATGCAATTGCAGACTTACATCAATTCATGAACCTTGAGCCAAGAGGAAATTAAGACTCTAAAAGAAGAACCCTTAACTCTGGCCTTTGTCGGGGGATCTGTGCCCTGGGGAAAGGAAAATCTACTCACTTTTATTGTTCTGAATTATAGCAAGGCAAACCTTGAGAGACCCTGAGGTGTGCTAAGGTCCACCCATTACAATGGGGACCTATATTGAACAAATAATAGACCGATTTTATACTGAATCCATCTTACAGTGGGCTAGAACACCTGCAAATACATTGTGTAATCATTTCCATGGCTGGTGAGTTTATCATGGAAGCAAATATAGCTGTAATCTCTCATAAGCCAGTGCTTCCTTAGGCATCCAAATCATTAATAAGAGACATGAAAATCATCAACTTTTTAAAAAACTCAGCCAGCAAGATAGTAGTAATTCCTATCTATTTACATTTAATTTACCTGTTTTTGTGAAAGGAACATATTTCTTAGAGAATAGTGTCTTAGAAACTTAGAGTGGTCATTAAAATCACACCTACTGATCTCATTTTTATTTTATTTTATTTGGAGTAAGTCAATGCAGTATTTGACATGTGCTATGCTTTCATTTTTTGCTAAAACCATTTCCTCCCTATTCCAATAAGTATGAATCCCACAGAGGAAGTCTGTGTTCATCTCGTTAGGTCAGCATATGCTTGACATAGTTCTGTGCTGTTAGTTTTTCTTTAGAACTTTAATGATCTCACCATATATCAGGCTGAGAAGACCCCACTTGGGTAAGTTCTACTGAGAATGAAGGAAATACCCAATGAAGAATGAAAAAAATGAAGCAGTTATTGTCTCCTATGATCAAAGTACTCAAGAGTATTTTCTTCCATGGTCAAGTGTACTCATTTAAATTTTTTTCATTTCACGAATTAATTCCTATGGGCAATGAATCTGTTCCAATCTTAAATATTTGAATTGTGCAAGGAGGGAAAGAGACCACATAACCCAAACTATCTTTGAAAAATAGAAATTCACTGCCATCAGGTTGACTACAATTCACAGCAGCCCAATAAGACAGGGTAGTGCTGCCTCTGTGGATTTCAAAAACTGTAAATCTTTATAGGAACAGAACGCCTTATTCTTTTCCCAAGAAGTCAAACTATATCATTGATTTTGACACCAGGGCTCCATAATATATCTTATGTGTTAGTCCGGGTAGACTAGAGGAACAAATTTCATAGACACGGATATCGATATAAGGAAAGGGTTTATACACAAAAGGAATGTGACACTAAGAAGGTATTCCAGCCCAGTCCAGTTCAAGGTCATAAGTCCGATATTAACCCATATGCCCGAAGTCAGTCTATAAAGTCTCCTTCCAACTCACGAAGTCACAGGTCAGTGGGTGCAGACGGCAGGGGTCTCCACATGGCTCCTTGCTTCCAGGACTCAGGGTCCATCAACAGCAGAAGCAACTCATTGCTGGCAGAGGTCTCCATGTGGCCGCCCCAGTTTCAGAGATCTGGCTCCATCAGGGCAAAGCCATGTGGTCTCTCTGCCAGCTCCTCCAGCTTCTCAAATACTGCCATCTTTTCTGTGATTAATCATCTCTGAAACTAACTCCCAACAACTGGGGAAGATAGCTTCTCATCTTCACAAGGGAAATATTGCGAGATTTCCCAGAAGTCTCAGGAGAAAGCCATGGCCACATAGAGGCCTCTTTGCCTCAATGGCTATCTGCAGATTAACAGGCTAGACTCCACCCCTACATTTCAATCATAAAATTAACATAATCACTTGACTGCCACATCTTGTATATTTTTTTTAAATGGTCAAACTCACTGCCATTGAGTCAATTCTAAATCCTATAGGACAGGGTAGAATCCCTCTTGGGTTTCCAAGACTGTAACTCTATGAAAGCAGGAAGCCTCATCTTTCTCCCAGGGAGTTGCTTGTGGCTTCCGTCTGCTCACCTTATAGTTAGCTGCCCAATGTGCAACCACTCTGCTAGCAGGGCGCCAATACATTGTATCAAGACACTTCATGAAGAGGACACAGACAAGACAGAGACAAATCGATCAGACGAGAGAGATCATCAGCATGAGGTCATAAGGGTCTACAAGCATTCACACCAACATGGCTATTTGTAAACAAAGGAAACAGTCACAAAATCACCATTGGTGGTACATCAAGTCATCGTCATCACAGTGAGGTGAGCACACTATGTCTGAGGGTGAAGCTTTTCACATTGCTGCTCAAGGGCCAAAAAAACCTGAGGAAGGCTCAGAATGGATCTAAGTGTTTTCACTGTAAACCAAAAAGAGTCTTAGTGCAGAACGACTGAATTGGGCTGCCATAAGCAAGGTCACCAGTCTCTCCGCAGGGTCCAGATGGGACTTGCTGTACTTGCAAACAGCTACAGTCTCTGAAACTACCCTGTGCGAATGAGTCATCAAGAGTCAACATCAACTCCATGGCAGTAAGTAAGTTGAGTTCACTATAAACCATATTTTTCTGCAAATACCATGCTCACAATGTGAATGCTCATGCTAAGTCAAATTTATCTATAAGTCAGAAGCTAGGCACACTTTTTGAGCTAGCATTAATTAATCACATGTTTGCTGTTTTGTTACCATTGTTGCTATTCTTGTTATTAGGTGCCATCAGTACAGTATTTTAGTATACATAAAGGAGCCCTGGTGGCTTAGTGGGTTGTGGATTGAGCTGTTAACCACCAGGCCTTAAAAGAGAGATGAGGCTGTCTGCTCCTGAGAAGAGTTTGAGACAAATTGTACAACACTGTTTGATATGACAAAACTATGAAATAGTATGAATTAGCTCCTAATAAAATGGTTTGGAAACACACACACGATATTGGGAAACCAAAGGGCTAGCTCTACTGTGTCTGATAAGGTCATTATGAGTTGAATCAATTCAATAGCAGTGAGTATAGTTTGGTTTCTCTTTTTGTAACAATGTTGTTAACAGTTCATTCACATATCATACAGTTCAAAGCTCAACCATATCAAGAAGAGTTGTACCGTCTTTACCATAGTCAATTTTAAAACATTTTTTCCCATACCCGTTGTTAATCATGTAATTTTTTTTCAATTTCACCAAACATATACACAACAAAACATCTCCAATTCAACAACTTCTACAAATATAATTCAATTCTGTGGCAGTCTGGTGTCAATTTGAGGATTAAGAGTGTAGGGGTGGAGTCTAGCCTGGCAATCTGGAGATAGCCAATGAGACCTCTGTGTGGACATGGCTTTTTCCTGAGAATTCTGGGGAATCTGGCTGTATTTCCCCTTGGAGTTGAGAGACTCACTATTCAGTCCCTTGGAGATGCTCTACTGACAAGACACAAGACTGACTTTCTGTGAGATATCCCAGGGGAGAAGTCACATGGACTTACTCAGACCTCTGAAGCTGGAAAAGCTAGTGCTGAGATGCTTGAGAAGCCACAGAGAGGACCTAGTGCTGAGATGCTTACAATGCCACTGGATACTGCACCCACTGGCCAGTGATTGTCCTGGTATCATTGCATGTGCTTCATGAGTCTGAAGAGGACTTAGGGTTGGTTTGGGACATATGAACTAATATTGGACTTATGATCCTGAATTGGACTGGGCTGGGATGTTTGTTTTCTTAATGTACAGTTGCTCTTATATCTACATCTCTTTCTTATACACACATGGATATTCATGAATTTGTTTTTCTAGTCTACCCAGACTAACACAAGTTCCATTGATTATATTCTTTGTGTTGTACAACCATTGTTGTTATCCCACTCCAAATTGTTCCGCCAACATTAAAATGAACTCAATATCCCTCCAAAGCAAAAACTCTTCCTCCTTCTCCATGGTACACATTGGCCAAATATGTTTCTTGGGTTATTTTTCAGTAGTTTTCTTGATATAATATTCACATATCACGCACTACCATAGTTAAAACCATGTCTAAATATATATATATATACATATATTATCACCATCAGCTCAAGATTCCCTCTCTCCTCCCACATGCACCAATCACTCCTCAATTCCCCTCTCCCCTTCCTGATACACCATGGCATCAGTTGTTGTCTCTGCATCCATTCCTTCTGTGCTTCCTAAACTGGGAGATCAAACAGAAACAATAAAAAATGAAACAGAAAGAAGAAAACAGTAATAATAGTATAAAGATCAAAATTAAAATAAAGTATAACAAGGAAAGACTACCAAGAATATTTTATAAGCCAGAAAAGAAAGTTCTGTCATAGAACAATCAAGAACTATTTGAGCCTCAAGCAAATTCAGATTGTGTGAAAAGAGAGGTCATCCAATGGAGTATCACATTGTATCGTGGTTGGATTCATCATAACCAAGTTTAAGCATACAATAACACTGAGAGTAAAGTTGCTGAGTCCCTCACCTGTGACTAGATCTGCCAGAGGCCCATAGGCAATCTGCAGATGAATTTTGGGTTCCCTCTGTCCTCGATAGCCTAAAAATTGGGGATTCACAATTTAAGCTCTGATACTTCGTATTTGGATGTTGTAATTGTCATCTTTGGATCACAAAGGCTGGTGTGCTTGTTTGATGTGGACATTAATTGACACCTCGCTTAGATAGATGGTTTCTTGTTTGATTCCAAGGCTTTAAGACCACAGACACTATCACAATTAATAGTCAGGCACCATCTGCTTTATTCACCACACTTTGGTGTAGCAGCCTTTTCGTCAGTGATCTCTTTATGAATGTGAGTATCCAGTAGGTCCGTGTTAAAAGAATCAACTATTCTTGGATAAAGGCTAGAATTATGTGGGAGCACAGAATCCATCTGCATGTCCCCAGGTTATGAATGACTCTGGTTTACTTTGGTAGTGATATGATGACCACCATCCACCAAAAAAATAAAAACAAAATCAACAACAAAACAAACAAGCAAACAAACAAAACAAAATATACACCTCCCCCACCCCCCCAAAAAAAGGAAACAAAAACATTGTCAATCATTCCCTTAGGATATAAGGTGATTGCATTGATAACATCAATCATTTAGCCAATGACATGGAATTTAAGGTACTTTGAGAAGAGGAATTATGCAAGTATAGTCCAACTGTCAGCAGCAATACATGATTTGTTGCTTTGCACAAATTGATTTTTTTCATCGATTGAGCTCTGCTTACATTGAGCATAGGCGCTAGTGCTAGGAGAAAAGTTCCTGCATCATCTCTTGCAAGGACAGTCCCTTGCCTCTCAGTAGTTGAGTTCTTCTATGCATAAAAAATGTTACAGAAACTTTCAGATACACTAAAATGCACTTAACATAAGAATACAGGTGTGCCTGACCCAGCCATGGTATTTCCATCCAACCCTGAGGCATGTGAAAGCCATACATGGAATCAGGAAACATTTGAATTGCGATGGTGGTGAGGATTGTTGAAAGTACCATGGACTGTGAAAAGAACGGGCACATCTGTTTTGAAGAAAGTACAGTCAGATCCTTCTCAGAAATGAGGATGGCAAGACTTTGTCTTACATACTTTGCACATGTTATCAGGAGAAACTCGACCCTGTAAAATGGGATCATGCTTGTCAGAGAATTAGAGAAAAATAAGAACCTTAAGGAGATAACTGACATAGCAACTGTGACAATGGGATCAAACACAATAATAAAGGTGAGTGTGACACAAGACTGGGCAGTGTTGCATTTTGTTGGACATGGGGTATCTATGAAACAGAGCCTACGGGATGACACCTAACAACAACAATATAGGATATAAAAACAAGCATGATAAGGATATTTTGATACACCTGCAAAGTAGAGGCCATTTGTTATTATGAACCATTGCACTGACCTCAAATTATTAGTGTAATAGGCTTTATGGGAGTTGGTTTTGGGCTTCTGTTTGTATGTATCATAATCCGGGAACTGCCTATACATGGAAGATTTAAATAAAAACACTAAGCCTGTCTCGATCGAGTATATTTGACACACTGTGAACTTATGCAATGTTTCAGAGATTTTCTAAGTCTTCATTAGAGCAGCCTCCTCCTTATCCCTTATAGTGACTAGTGAGGTTGAACCACTCACTGACTTTGCAGCTAGTAGCCCAATGTTCTGCTAACAACACACCAGGACTCCTACGGTTTACTAATGGTGGCTAATGATTTAGTTCATATATTATGGATATAAGAGGGTTATAATTATGATGATAGGTTCATAAATGTGTAAAGAAATGAGCAGGGCTGTGTTCCAATAACACTATGTTTACAGAAATGGTTAGTGAACCAGATCTAGCCTGTAGGGTTAATTTTGCCAGTCGCTGAACTAGCGGACAAATGTGAATCAAGACATGTGCAGTAACTAATTTGATTCTCCCTTTGTAAAACGGCAGGGATGTTTTGCAGGAAAATATTTTACCACTGACATTGTGGAGTTTAATGATAGATCTCTCAAAGAGGAGAAATACGGATCTTGCAAACCGGCTCACTTAATCCAAATACTCTTTCTCCATTCTTTCCTCTCCAAAGGTGACTACAACATGAAAACTTCCTTCCTACGGCTCTTTTTCAGGTAGGCTTTTACATGTGACTGCAATTCGGCCAGGAACACATAGTTGTATAAAAGCTGAAACCCACCACTGAGCAAAGGGAGGTCCAGACACCCTCGGGGGATTAGAGACACATGCAAGCAGAGTCGCAGCCAGGGGTGTTTGGCTCTCTCTGGGCTGGAAGGGTGGAGATTTTGTGGTCCGGCCTCTAATCTCACTGTGGGGAAGCAAACAGCAGGTTTAGAGGGAATTTCCTGAGATCAGCATCTCAGCGGGTCCTACCATTTCTCCAGACCCGTGATGTCTAACCTGGTTCGCACTGATTGTTAGCCCTGGTGGATTGTTCACAGCTAAACAACTCCTGTCCAAGAGGGTAAGATAGTATCAATCATGTGACCCTCTCCCCTCTGAGAAGTCTCTGGTTTAATCATTTTTATTAACCAGGGACCAGTAAAATGTCAAGAACATAAACGGCATAGTAAATTAATTGTGAACAATTGCAATTCATGGCAAATCCATATGTGTGAGAAAAGAACGGTGTGCCATAGAGCCTCAAGGCTGTTAAGTTTCAGAAGCAGATCACCAGCATTTTCTTCTGAGGCGTCTACTCATGGGTTCAAAAAACCAATCTGTCTGTTAGTAGCCCAGGACTAAACCATATGTACTATCAAGGAACTCCAGATGGAGATTTAAATTAAAATAAGTAAAAACTGGTGCCAATTGGTTCATTTTGATTCATAGCAACCCTTTAGGACATAGTAAAATCCCAAACCAAATTCACTGCCTCTCAGTTGATTCCACCTTAAAGTGACACTGTGACAGAGCAAAACAGCTTCTTTCCGTTTCCAGTGTTTTCAGTGTTTACAGGAGTAGGTAGCCTCATCATTACTCTGAGGGCAATTGGGTGGATTTGAACCCCTAACCTTGTGGTTGGCAACTCACTAAATAACCCACTACACCACCAGAGTAGAATTGACTATATTCTGATGTTGCTCAGTGTCAGTATCAACTCAATTGCGGTTAGTTTCTTTAATCTTTACAGAAGCAGACTGCCTCATCTTTCTCCCCAGATTACCATGAACTATGAATCTTTCCATTGGTAACGGAACCCTTAACTGCCGGACTACTTCAAAAAATGTGTGTCTTATTATTATCCTAAGAGAAGGGATTGTTTCCTGGGGCTTGTCCAACTGAGAAGGTTGCAATGGTCATACGAATTTTCTTTTCACCTACCCCTCAGTTTCTGGAATGTTGGAAGATACAGCTATGAACACCAAAGGGTTTGAAATGAGATTCAAATATTTACATATAGCATATACATTTATATATACCCATGCTCTGGTGTAACTTTTCAGTGAGTGTTAGGCTACTAATTCGCTCACATCCATCAGCTGTTTCAATGGAGAAAGTTAGGGCGACTTGCTCCCATAGAGATCTAAATCCCAGAAAACCTACATAAGGTCACTATGGAATCAATTCCATGGCCGTGGGTTTGAGACTTGGAAAAGAATATATACTTTACATTAAATGATTAATAACAAAATAAATAATTCATATTAAGCATCTCAGTGGTAAAGTGGGATATAAGAGGAAAGCAAATTCATTGGAAGTCTATTATGTTTAAAAAGCTCTGCTACCTGCTTAAATTAAATACATATAAATGCCCCCGCCTCAGTAGGATGAACAACAGAAAGGGCTGAAGGGCTATCACAGTCATTGTAAGATATGAAAGCAAATAACAACTTATAATTTTTCAAGGGGTCTCAAGAGTCAGGAGAGAAAGGAGCTCATACCAAGGTTTCAAATAGAAAGTAAATGTTTAGAAAATGATGATGTAAAAATATGCTTGATTTTTTATTTCCATACAATTGATGTATGGAATCTTAGTGGAATTG
>PVJH01012135.1:0-65713 GCA_004026705.1 Nesogale talazaci
TTTTCAGTCTATAAAATCCAGGATTGATGAACCTATAGGTAGAGCGAGTAGAATAAGGGGCTCGGAGGTACAGTGGGGCTGGGGCAGGGAGGGGTAAAAGGGAGATGCTATCAGAGGCCATGTAGGAAAACAATGCTTGGAAAATGATTGGTAGCAATTTCCAATTCTACTTTTTTTTTGGGGGGGGGGGGGGGGTGGTGGTGGCCATCACTATCCTCTGGTGAGAGTAGAAGGCCCAACCTTGCTCCTAGAGAGCTGCTGCTGGATTTGAACGGCCAAACCAGTGGGCCGCAGTTATCGCACTCAACCACGCCCCCGGGGCCCAGCTGTCCAATTCTACTTTACGTGATTGAAATATGTTATGATCTGCATGTAACAGCAACTTGAAGAGACATCGACAGCTCAGGTCAGCAAAATATCTGCAGCTGACACTCACCTTTTCTATAAAATACTCCAGGACCTGGACAAGGAAGCCTCCAAGCTAGATTCAGTTTTCCATCAGCTTCCATGTAGATCTGTGGGAATGTGTTGAAGTTCAAAAGATCTAGAGTTTTGAGCATTGAAGCACTATGGGAAGAGAGAACTTTAAGCAGGACGTTCTGTATGCAGGACAATTTTTAAAAGACTTGTGGGAGATATGGAAAAATGTATTAAATCTCAACTAATAAAAAAATTAAGATGCTCATAAAATTCTTTATGTCTGATCACCTTGGGACATAGACACAGCATTCTTGCATTATTAGATAGTGGGCTTCCCTACTATCTTTTCCTTTTTTCTGTCCACCAGCACTCACTCGACTAAGCTCTGTCCATTCGACCCTATAAGGGACCCCTCCTTGCCATTGAGGGGCATTCCTGAGCAAGTCTTATTACTAGACTGTACAAAGGGCACTCCCCTTCCCGAAACCTCTGGGATTAGGAAGCATGTAATATACCATTTCCTACAGTAGCATGTTATCATGAACTATCGATTTTTTCCTGAAGGAGCCTTGATGGTAGTGTGGGGTAAGCAATGGGCAGTTAACTGGAAAGGCGATGCTTCAAACCCACAGCTACACAGTAGGAGAAGGATAAGACATTTACAGCCTCGGAAACCCTACACAGAAACCAACTCAATGGCTGAGGATATTGTGTAATAGTCATAGAAGGGTTAGGAATACTTATTATGTGATAAAGGATGGGCTGTAAAGCGTTGGGGGGAATGGATTATTCAGCAGAACTTGAGGTCTAGTGCACAAGCAAATATTGAATAACACTGACTGCTAAAAGGACAAACTAATCCATGTTAGAAGGAATATAACCAGTGTTCCTCAGAGGCATGGATGGCCAGACTGCGCCTTACAGTGCTTTGGACATACTGTCAGGAGAGACCAACCAGTCTCTGGAGAAGGGCATGTTTGGTAAAGTGGAAGGGCAGAGAAAAAGAGGGAGGCCCTCAATGAGATGAACTGCCACAAGGGCTCAGGCATAGTAACAATTGTGGGGACGGCACAGGGTCGTCCATGTAGTGTTTTGTTCTGTCCTACACTGGGTTACTATGGGTCAAAGCACAATAAGATCTTTAAAATCAAACTTAATGTCTAAGTCAAACTGTTCCTGTGGGTTCCAAGCCTGTAAATCTTTGTGGGACCAGATAGCTTTTTCTCCCAATCAAAAGCTGAGGAGTTTGAACCAACACGTAATGACTATGCCACCAGAGCTCCATTAAAATGTTTAAACTGCACTATTTTTTAATCCAGTATCCCCACATACTTTTTGAAGTTCTTTCAGACTCACAAACTAGTCAATGGGCTAAAACCAAAAACCCTGAAATAGTGAAGGTGACATTTAATGACAGTAATAATCATGGGACTAGAAGGGTAAATGAAGAGATACACAACAGAAAACATTTAAACAGCTAGCAATAAAATCCTCTTAGATTGTTGATTTAGTTTGGAAAAATACACATAAAAACTTGCTAAAGAAAAAAAGTGAGGTACATGATTCATTTCCCACATTGCTGGGTAGCACAGCTTAAAACAGAAAATCTGATCTTTTAAGGAACAACAGGGAAGCCGGCAGAATAGGACGAGTGGTTTGTGATGGAATGCAAGGTCGGGTAGTGTAGAGGGTGATGCATTGGGCTGTTAACAAGGTCAGTGGTTCTAACTCAGCAGCCATGCCACTGAAGACAAGGTGACTTTCTACAGTGGCCAGTTCCACTCTCCTATAAATTACTGGGTCAGAATTGACTGGACAATGTTATTTTTGTGTATAGTGGTGTGCAATAGATCATCTCCTTCCACCTCATCCATCCCCACTTAAGTCTCTCTCTAGCTCAATTGCACTCAAAGTTCTTGAGGCGAGGCCACCAAAATGCCCTCAGAAAGGTGTTTAGTCATTGTCGTGCAAAAGTACTGAGATGGCTGTGGGGTTTCACTTGTCTCTGCCACAGCAACTGGCAGCAAGTCCAGTTGGTGACTTGCTCATCCTGAGCTCAGTGTGAGTACAAGAGCAGACAGACATCCCATACTACTTACAGAGGGCTTTGCAGCTGTTACCCTACAAACCACGTAGTCTCACAACTGTTTCCATTGCAGTACAATTAGATATACTTCCAATATCCAGTCATTTGCCAGGTCTGGTCAATTCTCTCACCAAAAATATTCTGGTTTATTAGCAGTGTCTCTGAACTGCAGTCCAGGTTTTCAAAAGTAGAATCCTGATCACAACACTCCTTGGTTTCTGAGCCTTTGCGGCAGTTTTGAGTTAGAATCAGCTCAACAGCACACAGAGCTCACCAGGGCCCCTGAAAATAAATCCAAATGGTTTACAAGGAGTCCTTGTAATTTGCCCTTCCCAGTTTCTCACTGAATGAGTCATAGCGCACATGGAGCTGACTTCTTTGGGGGTTGCCTTCTTTCCTTGGCAGAGTACTCATCTTCCTTGACTGGGGCTTGTCCTGATGTGCAAACTTTCTACCATAAACCACCCAAACTGTGTTTCTATTTCAATCCTATCATCAGTTATCAAGTACGTTTTCCCCTCACAACGAAAATGAAAAAGGAAGTGGTTACAAGGTGAGAAAATGCAATTAGCTTTGCCTTTGATGACCCCTTTACAAAAATGGAGACATGGCAATTAAAAATTTAAGAAATAAAATTCTTTTGGCTCAGGTTCTGCCAGATTCACATGGTAAAAGTCTTGACATGCAGATCTCTGTGAGCAAGAACCAAGGCATCACCCAGTTCAGCAATGCGCTTATTTCTGGGTACCCTAACATGGCCTGCTATCTTCTGCATCGCTGTCCTGTACAGGACAATTGATGCTGAAATCATCTTACAGGGAGATTATAAGACAATGGTTTTCAATGACAAAGAAAACTTGCAAATAAATCCTGATTGACAAGCACGAAGTACCCAAACTCAATATCCCAGATTTTTCTCAACTTCCTGATTTTCTAATTAGTAGGTACCATGAGTCCCTTCCAACTTGCATTGAGTCTCTGCTAAGATAAAAATGCTGCCTGATCTTGTTCCAACCTCACAATGCTTACTGTCCGAGTCCATTGTTGTCAACTTTTCATTGAGGGTTTTTTAACCCCAGACTGGTTACCAAGCATGAAGTGAAGTCCTCACCAGAGACTAGTCTCCTGAAAACACACATGGCCATGAGAAAGTATCACCAGCCTTGCTTCTAAGGAGCTATAAGCCAAGTATTTCAGTCACTTTTATCTTTTGCTTATGTTTTCTCCCAAGTGAAACAGAAATGGGGTCAATGGTGATAAAGAAATCGGCTGTCTATGGTTGTTTGCCTGCCATTTGCTTGCCACATTGTTATTTAAAATTCAAGTACCAGGGCTGAGCCCCGGTGGCGTAGTGGTTGTGCGTGGGACTGCGGCCCACTGGGACGGAGGTTCAATTCCAGCAGTGGGGCTGGGCCTCCTACTCCCACCACCGGAGAGCACTGATGCACCCCCTCCCCCCCCAAAAAAAATTTCAAGTACCAAAAACCAGAAACCCTGTCTTCCAATCAAAGTAATCCTAGAAAAGCTACAAAATCCTGCGATCGTTGTTTTCAAGTTACACACACATACAAGCACTTCTCACTCACTTTGGGAATCATAGGATATGATCTGACACGTCATTAAACACCATAGCTCAACAGAACAATGCTTATATTGAAAAATATATCATTAGTTAAATAATGTGGATTAACAGACAAACTGTTCTCATGAAGAGACTGTAAACTGGTTTTGAAAATCCATTCACTTAGTCTTCTCTAGAATTCAAATAAAATGCACTAACTGATCACGGCAACTTTTTTAAACTCTCTATATAGCATGCATCAATTCCAAAAGGCTCCATACATTTCTAGACTATCCATTTAAATCAGGAGAGGCAATACTTATATAGAGTAGAAACCTACTTCCATTCAATCACAGTTATAATTGGTAGGGAAATAATAATTCGCTTAAGACTTGGGTTTCTTTTTTCACCAAAGAAATACAATCTGTTAGGTTAAAGGTGCTAGAATCAAGAGACAGTTCTCTTAAAATGGCTCATAACTGGGGCAATTTTGTCAACACCGCACCCCAAAATATCTGGAGCTAGTTTGGGTTGTCACAACTGGTGTGGGGGTGAGGTAAAAATTTCTGGGGTCTAGTGGGTAAGTCACTGATAACGTCCAAGACAAAGAACCACCTCTGAAAACAAAGAACTGTCCAGTCTAAATTGCCAAAGACACCAGGGTGTATACAGCCCCATCTAAACAAACATGCATTTCCTCTAATAAACTTCATATTTTGGAGGAAAGCATACATCTTTCTAAAACACGGAACCAGGAGTCATTCCATGCCTTTCACAAAATTCTTAGTTTATGAGCAAGTAGTGATTCTAAACACACATTTGCATAAGCATTAAATACTTAGACTATGATCACAAGGACCAAAACACACTGCTGTGCTTGCCTCAGTAAATTGTTGTGCTTTATCAAGTTTAAAAGAATATAGCTGGGGCTGAGCCCCGGTGGCGTAAGTGGTTGAGTGTGGGACTGTGTCCCGCCGGTCTGGCAGTGGCTCTCAGGAGCAGCACTGGGTAGTGCCCACAGCCACCAGAGGCAGTGATGCCCACACATAAAAAAATAAGAACAAAAAGAATATAGCTGGGAAACAGTTTTCAGTATGCTGAGACTTCTGTAGACTAATAAAACACAGTGCTACCACGCTGGTCAATTGGCCAGTTCCAGAGTAAAAATGTGCACACCCCCATTCTACAGTAACACCACTTAATACATATCAACCTTTCTGAAAATCAATAATAATTCCAGAACTCCCTAAATCCAGGAAGGATTTAAATTAAAAAAATATAAGGTGTTGCCTCTTCTAAGAATCTAGTACAATCCAACTTGCCAAAAGCACCACAAATTAAAGAGGTGATGGTAGTAAGGCAACAAAAATGGAAATCCACCTAGTAAAAACAAATTTGAAATCTGATGAGCACACCAATATTACAAGGTAGAATCAAATCAGATCATATGCATTCCCACTCGGCAATTCTACTCAAAGTTGGCTCTTAATAATATTGCTGAGAAAACTTAAAGTGTTCGCAGAGTCTTGTTTTTCAGTTACCAAACTAATCAGAAAACACCAATCTACTGTTTTAAAAAGGATAACTGCGACTTCATTTTGTATCTTTCTTAAGTTACCATCAGGGGAACTTTTGGCATCCACTACCAAAGACTTTTCCAGTGTTTCATTTTTGCAACCAAAAATTATCAAAGGAATTTAGCTGGAGTAATGAATTAGTTAAAACCAGAATACATTTTTTAGAAAAACAGTAAATAAACTTACTGTATTATCAATGTTTCATTGAAGATGAAACAAGATTTTCAAAGTGGTATACATCTGAAGTAACATTTTAAAAATTAAGATTAAATTTAGGACAGATATACAACCCAAATTTTTAGTTGCTGAACATACGAGCTTTTTAATAAATATCAAAGCATTTACTAACTATAATATCTAGAGATTAGTAATTTTAGTATTAAGGTTTTATTAAAATTTCACTTGGAAAGAAAGTATCACTTCTAATTTTTCAATGGTGCTGTTATATACTGTCATATGGTCACATACTGCTTACAAGATTTAACACTCATTAATTTTAGTTAACTAAATTTTTCCTTAGCAGGGCATTGTTTATATCATCATTTCAACATTAATCATACTCTACTAAAGTCTGAGATTGGTTTAGTAATAAAGATACCAGAATATTTCCTAAAACTGGCTAATTAGATATGTTATTCTTTTTCTTTACCATTTGCCTGGTAAAAGACTAGAAAAGAATCATTTATTTACTGTCACATAAAGTAAATCTGAGAGTCAAATTGTGGGGAAGACTCCATATTCAATCTTTTAAGAGTTCTTTTATTCCCATAGGCCAAGTACCTTGCAAATTTAATATGCAAACATCATTTAAGAAATGTACTGATACCTCACAAGTAATTTTTAGATTAGTCCTGCCTTACAATTTTCTTTCTGTTGTAGTTTCAATGTATATAACAACCTGACTTCAAAACACAACTGTATCCTGAACTTTTACTTTAAAAGATATCAAGGAAGGTACATCTAACTATTAAAACGCTCCTTATGACAGACAGGGAACAGTTAGCTTCCTAATACCTTCGTGGTAAATCACTGAGGAGAATGTAATTAGACCAGGAAGCAGAAGGAGGGATAGTCCACGGCTGGATTCCACACGGTCACTTCATCTCCGTATCTGGACAGCATCCCTACTAGGAATTACTTAATTAGGAAGACTCAGCATTTAAAGTTGGAGCAATTCTTTCTCTGTTACTAATTTGACTAGATAAGTGTATACACACTAAAACCTACAAGGAAGGGCCACTTTGTTATCAAAAGATAAGATTTCAGTCAGTTGAAAATTGAGCTGGCTTGTGAGAATCAGCAAAAACTAAAATAAAAGCACCTTTGTTGCTAAACAAAACAAATAAAAAGAAATTCTATACATGAAAAAATATTTGGATTTAACTTTGGACAATTAACACAACATTGCATGTCAATCTTCTATACGTCCTAGAGCCTGCAGTATTGTAATTTATTGTGAAACCATGTAACCAAATATTTAAATATATCCACAACATCTATTTCCACGGTATATGCATAGTACATAACATACTAACATCTCAAAATAAAAGTCTATTACAGTTGTATGCAAATTATGGTATAAGAGTACCACCTGCCACATTTGGAAATGGCACCAACTACACATTGGGGTCTATGTCAATTTACTAGTCAAAAGCCTTAATGGTAGCAAATTTCTTACGCATTATCTGAACATTTGAAATCAAGTCATTACTCTAATAAGCACATTGCTACTGATTAAAATCACTGTATATTCAGATGTTAAAGCAGGTAATACAGCAGGAGAAGTATTTTCAATTCACAGTTTCAAAAATAAGGGTGCAGTTTTTCAGTATCTGATTGCTTAAAATTGGTCACTCAGTTTAACAGCTGCCTCCTTCAAATACATGTAAACTATATTTGCATGGCATTAGATGTCTTTTATTTTCAGAAGTTAATTCTTACTGTTACAGGAGCACCACAAACTGGAAGAAGCCACAGTGTGAAATGAACTCAGTAAAGGTTACGCTAAAATAAAAACATCGCTAAAATATTAAAGAGTACTGCAAAGCTTTGTTTCCCCCCAGCACAGAGCCTTTATAGGAAAAGAGATCAACACTCACCAAATACAACATGTAAATGAGCTCTACAAGAGAAAATGGGAAAAAAATGTACCTCAACTAAAAGGGAAACTGTCTTAAAAACTAGTAAATAAACTTCTGCTAGCTGACTTCAGAATTTTCCTCAAATTAAAATTTGAAAGCACACAGAGTATTTGGATCCTCAGATAAGAGCCAGAGAATGAAAGAAAAAGCCAACTTTAAGAATGTAAAGGTAGACACACACTTACACACACACACACACACACACACACAAATGAGTAACTGAGAAAAAAACTGATCACTTAAATATCCCAAGTTTAGATGTGTAAGAAAATTTATAATAGAAAAAGTGGCAAATTGCTATTGTGACTTGATTTGCTGAAAACATCTGCAAAGTGTCAAAATTTACTCCCTTCTCTTTCTCCAGATATGTGTTTTCTGTGCAAAAATAAATATCTGAAAATTGCACTAATACAATACTTATTTTAACTTTTGTATTATGAATAATTTGCACATGCTGCTTTACAGACAATATATATTTATAAACTTGCTCATGCAAAATTAGTGTGCGCAACAGGGATATTCTTAACCCCATACTTAAAAATTGATACATTATTGTTCTTTTAAACTGCCCACCTCTGAAATGTTTCTCAGCCAGCCAACAATCAACTTATCTTGCCAAAACAAAAAATTATACAAGAAAAAGAGATATGGTTTAAGTCTTGCAGGGTTTTGATTTTTAAAATATAAGATTTATAAAAGAAAGAAATTCATGGTCACAAAATTTTAACATTTTAATCCTAAATGTTTGTTACAGGGTAAATAGAGACTGGATCTTATCTCCATAGTCCATAAATCTTAACCTTTAGTTTCCATTTAAAATGTCCTAAACCACTAAAGCATTAGTGGTTTTACAACCTCTGGCTTATGGAAATATGTTTCTGAAATAAATGCTACAAAAGCAACAATGGAAGAAAGCCAAACTGTCTTCATGAGGGGAGAAAATGGAACATTTTGAAGCCTTTAGACACTTCTCTTTCCATCTCTTATGATTAACCTGTCAATTCAGTGCATCACATGGTCAATGTAATGGTCCCGCATTGAACAAACATTTAACTAGTGTCCATTGACTCCAAATTAGTGGATGACGAATCTTTCTGGATACTTTCAAAGATGGCCGCCAGCTCTGGGTTAGAGCTGATCTGTGATTGAAATTCGCTCATCAGTGGGCTCTTCTCTGCTTCTGGAATGGTTAGCAGTGCTGCTACTGCCCTCATGGCAGACCGCTTTAGTTCATCTTGCTTCTCAAACTCCTGTTTCACCGAGTTTGCCTTGACCTGCAATGTTAAGTAACTTTAGATGATGTGCTACAGAAAATGCTGACACAACAAAACCTAAGCATATACAATCTCTCAATGGTAAATCAAGCAAAGCAACTCTAGGTCTGACCCCCAAAATACACTATCGTCCAAGCATAGCAGCTTTTTGAAAAACAAATAGCTTTCTTTTTCTTTCAAGGGAATTTACACAAAGATCCACCAAACAGAAAATTGAGAGCCATCATGGTTAAAACAAAGAGTAGAATATAGAGTTTATCTGCTTAACACACTGGATCCTAGCTCTTGCCAAAAACTTCTCCTTTAGAAACCGTTATCTAATATTACTCAAAATACACCATTTACTGGCATCTGAGTGTCTCACTGTGTCTAATTATTCTTATATAGAAAGCTTTGTTCACCTTTTAAGTCTAAGAGAATAAGCAAACAAATCCATTCTTTTTCCAAAGTTCATTTTACTTTGGAAGTCTATTTCGCTATTTCAAAGTCCATCACACAAAAATTCTGCCAACCATGATTAAAATGAAAAATACTACCTCTTGTTATCCAAACATTCTTTACTCCACATCAGTATTTTAAAGCATGTCATACAGCTACAGCAATATCAGAAGCAGTTCAGAATAGCATTTAACAATGCTTAGTTTCAGAACACATTTCTATTTACTAGGTCTGACTAATTATGTACAGAATTAAGTAGGAATCGTGAATGTACCATCATCTAACATAAGTTGATGCTGCTATATCAATGATTACCTTAGTTGTACATGTGGCACGTAGTGGCTCAACAAGTCGGTCCAACCTCTGCAGTACTGCACTTGGACAGAGGGTAGAGAGTCTTACCAACATTAAAAATGTTAGCATCTATTAGAAATATTAAAGAAAAAACAAAGACTTTGAATTATTTCTAAAAACAAGGTTCAAATTCTGAGAAACATGACTTGTATGCACACTGATGCTTCACTTTAATGGACTTGCCATTCTGAACCCACAGACGACTCAAGGAACTTGAGGTATAAGCACTGGAGAGACTGCATCTCTAATGCAATCCTGAGTGCAGAACTAGAAAAGTGTTTTCAGTCTTGATTGCACTTGAGAATCACCTGGGGAGCTTTAGAAATATCCTCAGATGTCTATTTAGGAATGGATGGGCTCACAGACTCATTATGTTTTATTTAGTCCACGGGGTAGCTCTCATGTACACCAGAGCTAAAAATCTCTAGACACTTTAGGGTAAGTTTTCATTCAAATTTTCCTAAAAGAAATGGCTGGTTATTCAGATTAAAGCACATAAGACCAAATTAACTTGCAATAATTTTCCCTTTCAACTATATAAACTCACAGGAGTCCCCTCATTAAATTCTAGAAAGGTAACTACATAGAAAAACGTAAGAATTGGAATTCTGGTAAAATGAATAAAGTACTGCTCAACTATAATTTTTGCTCTACTCATCAACAAATCCTAGATATAAAAGTAGAGGCTATCTTATTTGCAAAATCACTCTTCTAATATGCACATTTAAAATACAAATAAGGACATACAAAGCAGCAACGAGAAAAATTCATGTTCTACAAAGGCTGTTTTGCATATCTTATATACTTGTGTTTAAGCCTACTGTTCAAGCACATTTTTAATGGTAAAATCATGTGCCTCAGCTGATATTCAGGTTGGCTAATACTGAGTACATATGATATATATGAATAGTTTCTCATAACTTGCTTTTAGAGAAACTCAACATTAAACCCAATGTATTTGCATTAAGAAAAGAACAATCACTAATTCCAGTAAACAATATACATGATATTATTGTTCATTAGATTGGAGACAAGACAGTCCAAGAAAATTACTGAACAACAAAAAAAGGAAATTACTGAATCAAGACAATGCTAAACCACCAAGACAAACTTCTAAGAGTACTTTTTACAAAGATCTTTCAAAAGTTCAAGGGAAAAGAGAATAATGCTATTTCCACACAACTGCAAAAGTCCCCTCATTTAATCAAATTTAAGACAACTATACTTGAAAAAAAAAGTATTTTCCAGGTCATGTGTCATAGGACACTAAAAAACTGAACCCTGGATCTTCAGGGCACACAGTATGCACTAAAGGCCATATCCTGGTGGAATGTGGAAACCCTACTAGGTGAACTAGGCTCTATCCTAAACACACCTGTAAACTAAGGACATAAGACTGAAACTACATGATGATGAATAAGCAGAAAACAGCCATACCAAGAGTACTGAACTGTCAGTAGACAGACTAAGATTTACTTATTACTTCAGCACCCTTCTTGCTATATTTAGATAGGTATTATTCTGGCAGAATATGTCTGGCATTAACAGTGAATTGCCTGAAGAGCAACTTCCTTCCACTGTTTGTGTAAATAGCACCCAGTCACACAAGGATTCTTTTTTTTTTTTTTTTTTAGTGGGCATCACTGCCTCTGGTGGTCGTGGGCGCTAACCAGCCGCCACTGGATTTGAACCGCCAAGCTTACGGGCTGCAGTTCCGCACTCAACCACTTACGCCACCGGGGCTCAGCCCCACAAGGATTTATTCTGTACTAGTCAGTAATACATGTATTGCAATTTTTAGTAAGTCTACATTTGTTTACTCTCCCATTCCTAAGTTGTTTTTTTTTTTTAATTACCATAGGCTAATCAATGACACTGTAAGGTCTGTTCGATGGAAATGACTGAGAAGATTCTCTACCATAATATAACAAAGATGTGTCTAAGGTGAACCAGAGGGAGTTAAAGGGCAGATTCAGGAATGGATTTGGGGCTCCAAATTAATCCTACTTAAAATCTAAGAACAAGTAGTTCTTATGACATGGCCCTGGCTCAATATGCAACCTCATGAAGGAAACAGGGAAGATAGAGGTGCTAAAGCAAAGGGCAGAGAAGAAATTAAATGGAGCATTAAAGATTAAAAACATAATTAACGAATAGCATCTGAGGATCTTAAAGGTTTGTTTCCAAACAAGCAACCATCTAAGTGAGACGCCAACCATGTCCACATGGAAGAGCACCAACATCTGAGATCTAAGGACTGTATTATACAATCCAAATCCCGAAGGAAGTAATATTATCATTTGCAGGATCTACACAGGGTAAAAACCTTTGCTGCTTTCCCTCGGATCCTAATAGAGGGATGTGAATAACTGGTTATCAGACAAAAATATTGCAGAGCTCACTACAGATTAAAATGTTAATCCTGACTTAAAACATCACCTGATCTCCCTTGTGATACACTTTAAGCTTGATCTGGCTTCTTCCTCTCCCCCACCCCCCCAATATTAGGGTTTATCTCTGTTGTAGATTGACACTGTCAGTAGCCTTCCTGACTTTTATTACTTTTCCATGTTTTATAGTATATGAAACCTAGGATGGACGAATCTATGGAGACAATCACTAGCATTAGGGCCCCTGGGGGGTATGGCAGCAGGGGAGGTGGGGAGGTTGAGAAGTAAGGAGTACAAGAAGGAATTGACTGTGGTAGCAACTATACAACAATGTTTGATATAACTGAACTAGTGGATGATATGATGTATTGGTTAGGCCAAATAAAATGATTTGAAAGGAAAAAAAAAAGTCTTCCTTTCTATTCATTTACACATTACTTCTTCCAATGACAAAGTTGTGGGACTTTTTTTCTACAAGTCAAGTGTTACAACACTTTTGTACTTTTACTTTTACAGGCTGCTCAGGTGGTGTTACGGTGATCTACTGCAGAAAAGTCTCGGGCATTGAACATACTGGGGAGCAGCAGACGCGTATCAGGGTTGCTATGAGCTGGCATCAATTTGACAGCCAACTGGTTACTACCTACATACATTCTAGTTTACATGACACTAACATCACAAGACAACCTAAAGTAAATTAAAAGGGCTGAACATCACTACACAAAAGTAAACACCTCTTTTAAAGCACTGTGTGTGAAAAGGCACATCTTACCTTAATATCATAATGATCCTTCAAACCATCTTCAACATGATTTAGAAATTCAAAGATATCTAGTCTATCAAGACAACTGTCTAGAAGTGTATACATACACTCAAAAGCTGCCTTTCTAATATCCAGGCCATCATCCACTGTATGTTTAAAAGGACCCATTTCTACCTGTTACAAAAGAAAGAGTATGTGAATTTGCATTTTAAAACAACAAGATCATACACTCAAAAGCTGCCTTTCTAATATCCAGGCCATCATCCACTGTATGTCTAAAAGGACCCATTTCTACCTGTTATAAAAGAAAGAGTATGTGAGTTTGCATTTTAAAACAAGATGCAAACCAAAATGAAGAATGATGAACGACCGCTTAAGGGGTGTATAATTTTTTTTTTATAATATTGAATGATGAAAATGTTTTGGAAATAAGGTAATGGTAATGGTTGCCAAATTGTGGGTGTAATTAATTTCAATTTGAAGGAGTATGTATTTTATTACAACAAAAAAGTTTAAAGGTCAAAGATAAGGTTAAATAAGCTGTGTAGCCTAAACCACGTACCTCTCTTATAAGTTCCTTTCTAACTTTTGTCTCGTTGTAAAGATGTGGAAGAACAGTATCTAAAAGATCTCTTATTAATGATGGTTTGTTATGGGCTGCTGAATTGAATGTCACCAAGGCTACTCTTCGTACATTCAAATCTGGGTCTTCCAATGTTTTCAGGAAATCACCTGAAAGATTTTCAGAAAAGTAAGTTATGACATTCCTAAAATAAACATTACATTTTTTTTCAGAGTTCAGAGTTAATTTTTCTTCAATGAAACCATGGCAGAACCTCAAATAATATTAAGTGAAACAATGTTATTTCCTGTGACAGCAATAAAACTATCAGTTCTGGAACTATATAGATTTTTAATTGATACCCTGCTCTCACTAGAATGCAAAGGCTTTGGAGCAAAATTCCATAAGGTCTTTTGAAGATAACAGTGATTCAAGCTATTCTTGTTAACAGTGGCCAGTTACTTTAGTCATGAGCTTGCTCCCGGTCTATAAAATCAGATGACAAACCTTTTAGGCATATTTGATACAACAGTATTGTTGAACAATGCCTAGAACTTGCTTACTACTCATAAGGAGCTATTATTTACCATTATGTTGTCTCAACATTATCACCAGCAACACTTTAAAATATATGGGGGAAAAGGGAGAACTGTCAGAAAACTTGACTTTCTAAAACGATGAAGTTTAGATTGTTAAATTGCAAGTCGATGTTGGGAAGGTCTAGATTATATTAATAATAATTAAGTTTAGGAGATTAAATGTATCCAGACTCTTATTGACCCTACAGGACAGGGTAGAACTGCCCTTGTGCGTTCCAGGACAGTGTAATTTTTTAAGAGAACAGGGAGTCCATCTTTCTCCCTCAGTGACTGGTGGCTTCAAATTGCTGCCCCTGCATTTAGCAGTCCAATGTATCGCCACTATGCCACCAGTGCTACTAGGTTTGTCGTACAGTGGTCTGTAATTCCTTGACCCCAGAATGCTAACTAGTGGTGAATGTCCAGTCACAGACCGTGAATTAATTAGATCAGAATAACCACCTGCTTGACTAACAATACCAAGGGTGCACACTGGTGGACTAATGTCAAGCAGGAATTAGGTATATAAGGACCTGGAGCAGGTCTCTGCCTTTGCCTCAGCTTACACAAAACTTAAAATGTACACAACTGTACCAAAGCAAAAAAAGTAGGTGACAAAATCTTCTAGGATACATGCTTGTGTTCTTACATATTTATGTATCAATAATTACTTCGGGGTCACTGTACTATCACTCTACTTGGGCCTACATGTCCTTAACGTGAACTGGTAATCTCCTTTTCTCATTCCTTTACATGTGCCACTCCCCCCCCCCACACACACACACCCCTATTCCCCTTTCTGACCCACAGCAAAATACCATGAAACAGTACAGCTTCTCTGCCATAGTACTCCTTTCCTCCCTGCTAATAAACATATCCCCCTAGTCTCAAAAGAACAGAAAATAGAGTTCTAAGTATTTTTTGAGTCCAAGTAATGCCAGAGTATATAACAGTTACTCCCCCAAAACTGGACATTTTTTTCAAAGCTATGTATTTAAATTTTTTTACAAACAACCTATCACTTTCAAAGTACTCTTCATTACATTGAACACACTTGTCAAATCTGCAATTCCACTCTTGAAAGCATTTTTCAAACTCATCTGGATGAGTGACTGCACGTCTCTCATGCTTCTTTTCTTCACATTTTCCACATTGTCAAATAGCTGTCCTTTCATTTCCCTCTTCATTAATAGAAATAACAAGTTGCACAGAATAGGGCCAGGTAAGTAAGGTGCATGGGGCTAAAGACATGCTGTTTTTTTTGCCAAAAAACCGGTGCACTGAGATGGCTACCGGAGCAGGTGCATTGTCGTGGCGGCATAACCAGTCCAGTTTGCACAAGCCAAAGCTATTTTGTCACACACTGTTAAGATTATCTTTTCAGAACCTCTAAATAGGACGCTTGATTATCAATCTGACCCAGTGGAAAAAACTCCAAATGTACTATGAGTTAACATTTCGTTCATTCATTCATGAACTTGATGGATATTTAGAACAAGGTTTGTCATCAATTAATATTTCAACTATTTTGAAACAAGAAAACCACTTGTACACTTGAGTTTTCCCATAGGAATGCCATTGCAAGTTTTGTTCAACATTATAATAGTTGCTATGGTATTTTACCCCTGAGCAGGAAACAAAATTTCAGTCACATGCTTTTCTCTTAAATCAGCCATCACAAAAATTTGAGGTTTAAGTGCAGTTGCTTTTATGAAAAACTTAACTGTGACAGAGAAAACCTTCCCAGGTGACGCCACTGAGTGCACTAAGTCAAACTTTTTCAATGCTCATCTAGTGGGAAAAATGCAAACTATGAAATTCAGCCCAACAGAGCTTTTCTTTTTTTTTCTTTTTTTTTGGGGGGGGGAGGGGACGGGGGTAGTGGGGTGGTGGGTGGTACCTCCTTCATATTTAGTCAATGATAGAAACTCTAAAACACAGGGAAGTTATACAATCTTAGAAATCCTAAAAATCCATTCTTACCTGTACTGAAATAGTTATTACTAGTTATTTGGTCTATCTCCATTTAGTCCTTCTAAAATTACTCTACCCAGCATTATCCACAATTTGTTTCCATCTTTTTTGTTTTGTTTTGTTTCTTGTTTTGGGGGTATCAATGCCCTCTGGTGGTGGGAGTAGGAGGCCCAGCCTTGCTGCTAGATTTGAACCTCCAACCCAGTGGGCCCCAGTCCCATGCACAACCACTACGCCACCGGGGCTCAGCCCCATTTCCATCTTATAGATACTCCTCTATATCCCCTTTGTGAAGTGGAAGCTATCAAGTATAACAATAAAGAATATAATTAACAGTTTGAGTGAAATTCATTTATATCTAAGCAGAAACTTTTAGGCTATCAATCATTTTTTCTTGATTTATTAGTTATTTTAGGTCACTCACACACACACACACACAGATAAAGTTGATTCAAAAGAAAAGACAATTTAACATAGTAAAAGTTAACTTTTTAGAGATTTCAAACGTAGTCTGAAATTTTTAACGTTAAGTCTCCCTCGGCTGACTCCCTGGAAGACGCTCTAATGACAAGATACATGACACTATGCTGATAGAACCTGTGCTCTGGAAACTGTAGAAATCACATGGAGAGCCCTGCCAGCACTGAGGTGCTTATAATACCACTGGACTCACTGACCTGTGATCATCCTGCATTGTGTCATTACATGAGTTTCGTGAATCTCAAGAGGATTTGTATAGCTTGGTATCAAACATATAGGCTAATAACAGACTTATGGGCTTGGACTGAACTGGGCTGGGGTGCTTTGTTTATGTATAATTACTCTTTATATAAAACTCTCTCTTGGCTGAGCCAAGAGAGGTGTAGTGGTTGTGCGCAGGATTGCGGCCCACTGGGATGGAGGTTCGATTCCAGCTCCACAGAGCAAAGGCTAGGCCTCCTACTCCCACCACCTGAGGACAGCAATGCGCCCCCCCCCCAAAAAAAAAATTTATAAAACTCTCTTTTGCGGGGGGGAGGGGGGGGACATCACTGCCCTCTGGTGGTCGTGGGAGCTACCCAGCGCTGCTCCTGAGAGTCCCCATTGGATTTGAACCGCCAAGCCCGCAGTCCTGCACTCAACCACTTATGCCACCCCAAAAACCCTATCTTACAGACTTGAGTCTCTCTGGATTTGTTTCTCTAGTCTACCCAGACTAACAAAAAATTTGTGTAAGGAATTTTTATGTTGCTAAGATCGCATATCTTCATCTTTACAAACTCTGGCCTGTTCTTGGCAAATACAGTCCAAACAAAGCACCAAATCAGGGCTTATAATACATCAGAATGAGAATAATGAGGGTTCAAGACTTTGGAAACTGTTAAATGGAGAACATATTATGACAAAATTGAGGAACAAGAGAAGACTGTAATGCAGCTAAATCATTCATGATCATAATTATGGGTCTGCAAAGCTGACTCCCGTGGGGGGTGGGGGGAAAGGGGAGACCCTCAGTTATGATATAACTAAATCTTAATATACATTCTCATGACTAGACACAGTCCATCCAATAACCCTCCATAAAGGAACTACCATAAAGGATCAACAATACAGATGAATGATTTCTGGGTCTAGCTACTTCGTTATGTCTTAGGTTATCTGCAGATAAGAGCAGTCAGGTTCTATAGTCAAACCACCCTAACTGTAGCAAACCCCTGGTGACGGTTCGGGGAGGGTTTGAGGTCAACCAGCACTGATGACTCATCTCATTGCTTGTCTATAATGCTACCCACTTATATTACCCACTGACTGTGTTTATGTTACCTGGATGACGTGCACCCTTTTGTCCACATTCCCAAATTGCTCCATCACCCCAACAAATTTTCCATAATCCCAGGTTGCTCACTAATATTTCCACAATCCCAAATTGCTCCTGGTGATCATTCAAGTAGTGGGGCTCCCTTACCCCAACATTTGGAAATGAGAAAATCAGAAACACTTTGGGTAGGAAAAAAACAAAAAAGACTGATTGCAGATGAAGCTAGATGGAACCTGACTTCTACCTCCAAATCTTTGAAAATTTGTGATGCTAAAGGACTTACAAATGTGCTTGATACAGTGGATGTACATATGGAATGTTTATATGAGCCTGAAGTAAAATGATTTTTTTTTAAAAATATCTATTAATAGATTCTGTAACTCAGAGCTTAAAAGAAATCCACTGCTGATGGTTGATTTCAACTGATCAGTCACCATACAGGGCAGAGTAGAGCTGCTCCCGAGGCTTGCCAAGGCTGTAAATCTTTATGGAAGCTGACCGCCACGTTTCTCTCCCATGGAGGAGCTAGCGGGGTTCCAAACACTGACCTCTCAATTACCACTCGAGAACTTTAAACCAGTCAAGAACTTTAGAGTACCGAAAATAAGGTATAGAATTGAGTCACGAGATACTAAAGCAATCACTAGAGCTATTGGATACAAACTTAAAATTGTCAAGTGTCTATGTAATGAAACAATGATCAGATCCTTATAATTACAGTCATTTTTCAATTGCTGGAAATTTAAAGTTTCTAGACAATAACAATAACTCTTCCAAAAAAATAGTTAACCGGTACACCTTTTCCCACTTACCTATACACTTACCTATACAATTCTTTAATAGTGGATCAATAGGTTGTGGATGATCAGAAATTGTAAATTTAACAGCTGTAACCACTGAGCTTCGGGCATATGAGGAGCCTAATTCAAAATAAATCACAAGACTTTTGGTGTGCAAACGAACAAAAAACTTTTGTCACTTTCAAATCACTCTAAATAACAATAGTGCCTTCATTCAAACCCTAAAAATTCTCTTTGGCCGTGAAGGCATTTCTTATTGCTGTTGGGGCACAAAAGAAAGTTTACCAAACTTATGAAAGAAAGAACTCCATCATTCAAAAGAACCAATGTCCTCTGAGGAGACAAAAGGAGCAGCAGAGGAACATCTAATCCCCCACAAGAGGGAAATGGAAATGATTATGTGATCTTCAGAAATTTTACTAAAACAGAGAGCAATTGCTAAAAACAAATGTCCATAATTTCCTTCTATTTGATCAAATGACAACTAAACATCTGAAGACTCTTCTAGGAACCTGCATTTAAATTAAATTCATTCACCAATTTTAACATATATCGTGTAGCAAACTGCTAACTTAAGAGGTTTATCTTTTAAGACAAAAAAGGAACATTAAAATATAACCCTACAAACTAGAACTGATTTAATTATCAACTTAAACCCAGTTCTATTTAACAAAATGCCATTTACATAAGGCTCCATAAAATAGTATAGTAACTATTCATTATATACCATACATACTCATGTATAAGCCAAGTTTTTCAGCACATTTTTTATGCCATTTTTGATAAAATTAGGTGCCTCCACAGATATTAGTGTTGGCTTATACTCAGGCATATACAGTACTCAGCTTCCACATGTAAAAAATATGAACATATTCTAATTTCATTAGGCACCAATCAAGGCAATACTGTCAGTAAAACAAAATTATTTATATCAGAAAAGCTGAGTACCCACCTGATATCAAGTAACCCTTAAGGCGTGGAAGGAGTGTTTCTGGATCAATCAGAGTGAGCTTGCCGAGACATTCAGCAACAACATTTCTCGTTCCTTCTTCTGCACATTCACAGTGCTTCAGCAGTAAGGCCCAGATATTTTCGACATAGGGTTTCAGGCCCACCACTGACGCAGAGCTAATGATCTCCTTCAACGAATGAAGCAGAAGATACTGCCTCTTGGGTTGACTGGTTATTTCTTGTAAGACAAACGGTAGATACTCAGGAAGGTTGCCCACACTAATGCTGCCTAGTGCATAGGATGCAGCCGATTTGACTTCTTCACTAGGAGATGAGAAGGCTTCTAAGATTACAGATTTCAGTTCCAGTTGCCCACTTAAGTCAATATGATGTCCAACTTCTCCAAGAGAGAGCAGTGCTAAAAGACGAATGGAATCCGTAGACCTTGAGTTCTTGACATCTTGAATAAACTGACCTACTACAGCTGGGCCCTCTTTAGGACAAGCTCGAGTAAGGGCAGCTACACATTTGGCAATGGAATAATACGACTGCTTGTGAGTAAGAGCTGTACTTTGAGAGTAAACTGGACCTGTCAGCATGCGCAGCAAATCCATGTAGCCTAGATTATTTGTTCCAGTGACAACCAGCGCTTGGAAAAAGTCCAGCATGGCACTAAGAGCTCCTCCCTGCAACAAGGGGGATCTCACAAGTCCAATGAGTTCATTGAGAATGGATCCACTTATCTTTGAAAGGGAAGAGGGATACACTTTTGCCAATGTGGTAAGAAAACTGATAGCCATCTGAGAAACATGCATATCACTTTCACTGATAAGGGGTGGGAGCTCATCTAGAACCGCATCAATCATGGCAGCTGTCAAGCTGTCGCTGTAGTTTTTAATGAGAATATCAAGGGCAGAAAGGGTACCCAGTTTCAAAGCTCTCTGGTTTTTCCTAAGAAATGATGCCAGGATAGGAACTCCTTCCCCCAGGACAGGCCTCAAATCTATCTTCAAAGGTGACCCAGCAATCAGTGTCAAGGCCTTCACTGTAGTTAATCGAGTAATTTCATTCTTTAGTCGCTCCAAGAAAATCTGAAGTGTGTTAGGCAAGTCAGAACCCAAATTATCTCCAAGGTTGCAAATAATTTGTCCCATACACGAAATAGCCCTTTCCTTGACCTCCTGATCAATGTCGGCTGCTTTTAACCTCTTAATGGTACAGGTAAATAAATCTTTGATGTAAGGAGTTGCGTCAAACGAGGAAGGCTGATCTAAAGGACGGATTACTTTGACAAGCTGTTGTGTAACAAGAAGCGCTTCAGATGTAATCTTGTAAAATGGGTCTCCAACACAAGCCACCACTGGAGGGACCAAAGCCTGAACATGAGGATGGAAGACTTGAGGAGCATGGTTACAAAGAATTACATACAGGCAGGACAAAGCATCAATCTTCAAATTCGATGAACTTGATTTATCATTCAATGAGAAAATGATTCCTAAAAAGCCAAACAAAAAATCCTAATCATGTCTGTGTATATTTTAAGACAAGCCATACAATTCTGTTTAAGTTTCTACCTTTTAAAAGTATCTAACAGTAAAAATTCTTCAAATCATGATCACCACTAGAGAAACAATTTTTAAACTTTTACTTGCAAGTTTCTATTTCAGGTGGTCAAGTAGATTAAAAGCTAACTCTACCGGGGAACTTCCTAAAGCTCTTAGAAAAACAGAATTAAAAGATTATGAAAAATTTCCATGAATTTTTAAAGGCCCCTTGTATGTACAGACAGAAATTATTAACAAATTTCCCTTTTGAAGAAAACAATTATTTCAAACTTATATAAATCTATAATCAGCCCTCAAAGAAGTTTCTTATAATTCTCCTACCTGGTACAAGTACAGGAATGTGTTGCGTTAGAGCCCCAGGCAATACATTTACCAATTCAGTTAACATGTTGAAACAGCACTGTCGGGTCTTCACACTTTTTTCTTTCATCTGCTTGTGAAGAGCTTTCACAATGTTAGGAACCTGTAATTACCACATATTCTTTAGTTGATTGGCACTAGTATTTCCCACAATATACTAAACATGAATACGGGGGAAGGGGAGAAAGGGAAGAATGTATTTTTACAAATTAATTTCATAACCTCAGCTATGTACTACTATTGCTAGTGAGAAACTACATGTGAACAAAGTTTGTTGCATGTTAACTGCTCCCTTTGAACTTTATTTGCTTGATACTGGCAATAGAAATCTAATCAACTAAGATTATGATATCAAATAATCAATTAGATAATTTCAACTAAAATTGTAGGACAATTTGCAAATGGCACACTGGCAAAAATAAGGCAGAAAACCATTAAAAATGTTAAACCATGGCAAATTATGTTAACAGCAACCCTCAAATAAGTTTTTTAAATGAATGTTTAATGATGTTTAAATGAAATTATTCTTAATTCTCATAATCTGTCAGTCAGTCGTACCGAATAGGGATCGATGCCCCAGAAACAAACTAAACACTCCACACAAAACTCGCCGCCCGCACCCCCCAGAGTCAATTCTGATTCATAATAAAGAGCAGAGCCGCCCTGTGGAGTTCTGGGGCTATAGCTCTACACAAGACAGTAGTCTTTCTCTACTGTGGAGCAAGCTGGTGGGTTTCAACTAATGGCCTTGCAGTTGGCAGTCCCAAGAGTAACCCACTACACCATCAGGGTTCATAGGGTATAAAAAAACTTATAAAACTCTTCAACAGAGCAAAGGAGGCAGGGTTTTAAAAATACAAATTTAAACCGTAATTGAACAATGATCTAAAAAGCACACACAAAAGCAAAAGCACCTCCTTTACCATCAAAGTTTCCACACTATTTACTTCTCTAAATGTCATTAGTCGTTTTCATACACAAATTTAATATTATGCCATCATTTACCCCAACTCACTTCCTCCTCCAATTAACATTCAATGTTAACTATTATGGCTAGGTTTCTCACTGCACTACTTAAACAGTGTATTATATATATCAGCGGTTCTCAACCTCGAGTCATGAACCCTTTGGGATGACCTAATTAATCTATCATGTATACCAGATATTTGCATTACCATTTATAACTGTAGCAAACTTACTATGAAATAGCAACAAAAATAATTTTATGATTGAGAGTCACCACAACATGAGGAACTGTATTAAAGGATCGTGGCATTAGGGTTGAGAACCACTGATATAGATAGATGCTCTGGCTCCCACAGTTTAAATGTTTAGTACTACTCAAGTGTGGCATAATTTCTAAAAAATGAATACACAATATGTAGCCTATAGTAATGGTATCAAAAATACAAATAAGATAGAAAAATTCCAACCATATACTAAATACTCAACAAGTAGAAGTTTTTAAGCCATAATGTTCAGGAGCTTGGAGAAAGTGTCTTAAAATACAAAAATGCATTAATAACAAGAACTGGCACATATCACACATTGCCTATATAGTAGCCCCAGGTCCCTTCTGGCCACAGGCAAGGTACTCAAACAGTTTTACTATCAAACATTCCCAATTAAACCTGATTGTGGTATTTGAAACTATGGTATACTGAGATACTTGGTCAGTTGACCTTCTTGACCCAACGTAATTTGATCTAGGCTTAAAAATTTCTTGCATGCTTCATGACAGAAATAACTTCTCTGGCTTTGAAAATTTTGTTGGTGCACTTTTCTTTTAAAATTTTTACCTATAAATTATTATTATCTTCATCTTTAAATGATTATGACTTTCTTCATACTTTAGTTTGTTTTTATTTTTTATTGCTTATGTTAGGCTTTAGTTTTTGAAACAGAAGGAATGAAGGGGGTGGAGAAGGGGAGAGGAACGGGTGGTAATTAATGAGAAGGAGGTAGGGAGCACTAGAACAGATTGTGATGATGGATATATAACCCTTTAAAAAAGTGACAATGGGAATATATAACAATTTTTTTAATCAAGGAAACTACAAGATAAAGCCCCCAAAACTCTGCAGGTCATCTCATTTCTCATTACTTTGGAAAGTAAGTATATTTTTATTCCCCAAAACTCACTGCAATAGAGTTGATTCTAACTCAATGATCATGTAAGGCAGTGTAGAGTTACCCCTCAGGGTTTCCAAGACTGCAACTTAAAGAGAGTTGAAAGCCTAGTCTTTCTTCCTCAGCAGCTAATGGTTTTGAACTGATGACCTTGTGGTTAGTAGCCCAATGTGTAACCACTATGCCTTTTCTATGTAAATTCTTATGAAAAATGAAGTTAATGAGGCTTAGGAAAAGTTTCTATAGACTAGGCTACTATGCAAAAATTGGGGATGACCACCTCAGATCATAAGAGAGTAGTTATACCAGTTACATAACTGCCAATCCACAGATAAGCATAGCCCAGCTAAAATGACCCATAATCTTCACCATCACAATCAGTGTTTGTTACTCCCAGATGTGTATTGTTAATGCACATAATAGACTGATAACTTTTTACTATTTCAATGTGAAATGTCAGCTGACATAGCTAATAAATGAGGGGTGGAAATGGCATATCTCTACAGTTCTAAGCTGTCTCCACTAAGGTAATAGATCAAAGCATATTTACAATAAAATCACATTATCATCTTGATTTTCTAATAATAAATTTAAACAAACCTGACTCTGAAGCATTGTCAACGGTGTCTCTCCTTGTTCCATTGCATCAGGGTCACAAAGCCAACTTTGCACAGGACGAGTTTGCTTTAAAAGGGAAAGGTAGGCATGGAAAACATCTGCCTTTACATTCTCTTCCCGCTCTTTAAATCTCGATATTAACGCTGGAGAGACAGTCTTGTAGAATTCTGGAAGCATTTCATGTCTTGTGCTAACGACAGCATCCAAGCACTTAGCAGCTGCACGTCTCACTTTCCAACTCATGTCATCATCATCACTGTATTCATCATCACTTCCTAAAAAAGTTTCATTAATTAACCATCAGCAAAGTGTATATTAAGAGACATATTGTATGATTCGTTTTCTAGAAGGAAAAAGAAATCTATTCATTTTATATATAACAACATGTTTCATTTAATTTGTGGATGGACTTTTAGGGACAAATATGAACACTGTATAAACTCATGTATAAGCCGAGCTTTCCAACACATTTTTAATGCAGTTTTTATGGTAAATATTTGGTGCCTTGGCTGATATTCGGACTCGAGTTTAAACGGTAGTTCTAAGATTTTATCTTAACTTTAACAAGCCTTTTCATTTGGCAACACAGCTATCTTCTCGAACCTCCTTTATGCTAAAGCTTAAGCAAGACACCAAGTATAAGCATCTCACTTATAATTTAGTAGATAGGTCACTTTTTTGGTGTGTAAAATTTATAGAAGGTATCTCCTTCTAATAATATCAGTTAAATAGTTGGGTAGCATGAAGTCAGGAAGGTGGCAAAAATACTTCTCAGGAAAAAACCAACAACGACATTACACTTTTTTTATTGCTAATTAAGGCTAAAATAAAATCTAGAGAGAACTGAGATTGAGAGCGGTGGGACAATGTCATCTCTTTCTTTGGTGGTTTACATGCCAATTGATTTTTCTCCATCTGTCTCCTCAAACCCCTCCCCCTTTGCTGAGAAGTCATTTCCAACTCACAGTGATCTCATGTGATCCAGCAGAGCACTGAACCCAACACGCTTTTAAATGGTGGTTTTCCCATCACCAGGCCTCCTTCCAAATCTCTACATGAGTAGTTCTCAACCTTCCTAATGCCGTTCCTCTTTTAATAGTTCATGTTGTGGTGACCCTTCCTCCCAACCATAAAGTTACTTTTGTTACTTCATAACTGTAATTTTGCTACTGTTATGAATGAGGTAACCCCTGTGAAAGGGTTCTTCAACCCCCCAAAGGGGTGTGACACACAGGTTGAGAACCACTGTACTAGGTGAACTTGAATCATCCTAACATTTTGAATCACTCTAAGGATCACCCAGAGACTTCCTCCATTAGCTTAGCAAGAACAAAAGATAGCCAGTCAATATTGGCCTTATAAAATTAAATATTACAATCTCCAAAAGATTTACTTAATTTTACCTAAGTCCATTATAGGAATACCCAAGTAAATACTGCTCAATCGAAAACATAAGATTCAATTACAAAATCCTATTTTAGGTAAGAGTTGGGAGGTACTGTCAAAGTAGGCAATCTTTAAAAAAAGAAAAGAGGGGCCATCTACTTGAAAAGAAAGTATTGGATTCTATAAGTGCAGATCTTAAACACTGAAAAAATGCTGATTAAGGGATTTGCTTAACACCATGGACAGAATATTCATCATCAGTATAAGCCACTTAACTGAGGACGTACAAAATACTGAAAGTTATTCTAAGAGGACAGTCCTAGGTAGTGAAATGTATGAGAGCAAAAGGAACTAGGTAACTTCCCAAGGTTTTTTGGTCAAAGCAAGTAAGTACAAGAGTATTGCCATATAAAGATTGAAAAAACCTAAAAAACAGGTGGAAGGTGTGGAGAGAACCTCAGAGAACGGATTTTCAACATTTAAGCAGCAACATGTTCAGCTGGATAAATTTGAATGAACTCAACCTGAGATTAGGAGTGTTACAGTTAAGTGTCCATAGACTAAAATGTGGGCTAGTCTTAAGTTTAGTGGTCAATGTAATTAATAACTGGCACAAAAGACTGAGAAGAAACAACAAGGACTAGGAACCAAGGCATTATGGTGCCCTGGAAACCAATTAATGTAATTCCATTAAGAATGAATAAAACACACAGGTCATTGATCACCTTGTTCTATCATTAAACCAGTGCGTTCAAGAAAGAGTGAAAAAAAACTGGAACCTGCTTTTTTAAGAAGTTCTATTATAAAGGAGAGAAACTGGACAGTAGGTACTATGGTGTCAGAAAAGGTTAACTTACAGGTGCTTAAGTCATTCTTCTTGTTATAAGAGTGCAGATGTCATAGAAAAGTCTCTTCATTTAGAAAATCAAACTAACTACTTCCATGAACTGTCCCTTTAGCCACAAGATAAGACATCTAGGTACCAGCTACTAGTATCGAAGAGCCCTGGTAGTGCAGTCATTAGGAAATGGGCTATGATCAACGTGGTCAGCAGTTAAACTACCAGGAGCTCCACAAGACAAAGCCTGGGCTTTCCACTCTTAAACACTGACCATCTCCAAAGCCCACATGAGTTGCTTGCTATGAGTCAGCACTGAATCGATGGCAGTTACTGAGTGACTACCATTAAGAAAGACTTAGATGAGAGATTCTCTACGAGAACCCTATTCAAAAGGAAGAAATGAAGAAAATGTCAAACATTCATGGAACCTAGGCTTCCTGAAGCCAAGGAGGGTAAACAAATTCCTGAAACTATTGCCCTGTGATAAACTTTAAAGCACAAAGCAAAAATATTCTACAATATTCTCTAAAGCCAAGGAAGAGTATATGTAGCAGCTTTAACTAATAAAGAATGCCTTGGGCATTACATTTTTTTTGGGGGGTGGGGGACGCATCATTGCCCTTTGGTGGTTGTGGGAGCTACCCAGTTTTGCTCCTAGAGAGCTGCTGCTGGATTTGAACCACCAAGCCAATGGGCCACAGTCCCACACTCAACCACTATGCCACCAGGGCTCAGCCTAGGCATTACGTTCTTTTAAAGAATTATATGGAATTAAATTGAAACATGGAGTTAAAGTTTGTTACCAGGGAAGAAAACCTCACAAAGAGGTAGGAATAGTTGCAGAACCCCAAAAATGTAAATCCCACCACCAAATTGTATAGACAGCTTATGCCTGCTTTGCAATGCACAATCTAAACAGCATCAAACTAAAGAACACTATTCAAAATCACAGGAAACTTACATATGATATACACAGTAACTTACCCGTTTAAAACAGATCTATTACGAGACTCCCAGGAAAAGTACAAACAAGTAAAATTGTGCAATCCCTTCTCCTTAAAGTCCTATTCTTTTTCCAGAAGAAAACACAAGCCACTGAATTATGGCATCAATCTTAGCTTCAGAAATAATGTTTAAAATACTCATAAAAGGAACATCTATTTATAAGAGCAAGCTATTCACTTTTCAAAATTAACAAACTCCTCTGAATATGTGTGTTTTACAGAGACAACTGGTTTTCATAGCATTGTTTTGAGTAAATTTTAATAACAAAAATACATGTGCTGATCAAGAAAGAAATACTGGCACCATAACGTTTCTCTGTATAGTTAAAAAAGCAAGAAAGTAGTTGTATTTTTATACACTTTTAATAAAAAAGGCATTTTCCACATCCCTAACATTTTCCATAAAATGTAGTTTTGAAAAATGTTGTGCATGAAACAAAAGATTAGAGGGTAGATAAATATTAACTTAGGTGACACTGAGATTTCGTGGCGTTTAAGGAGTAGTTTAAGTTGTTGAATACAGCATTTATAATCATTTTATTCTTTTTATAATTCATTTTATTGGCAGCTCTTCCATCCATCCATCCGTTTCAAGCACATTTGTACATATGCTGCCGTCATTTTTAAAACATTTTCTTTCTACTTGAGCCCTTGGTATCAGATCACTTTCCCCCTCACTTACCCTCCCTCATGATGCCATAATTCACTTACCCTCCCTCCTTGATAATTTATAAGTTTTATTTTCCCTTCATCCACTTTCCTCGTGCCCATCCACCTAGGAGGGGGTTAAATGTAGATCAACATGATCAGTTCTCTTTTCCTCCCACCTTACCCTTCTGGTATCACTAGTCTCATTATTGTTTCTGAGAAATTTCCCAGTCCTAGATTCCTTGTGATTCCAACTCTTATCCATACCAGTGTACATGCTCTGATCTAGCCAGATTTCTAAGGTTCATGAGACTGGGGGCGGAAGCATTAAAGAACTAGAGAAAAGTTGTATGCTTCATGGGTGTCATACTGCATCCTGATGCCCAATTGTCTACAGATGAGCTTTGGGTCTCCATTCTATACTCCCTCTTATTCACACTGATATGTTTTGTTCTGGGTCTTCGATGCCAGATATCTGATCCATGGACACCTCAAGATCACACAGGCTGGTTTGCTTCTTCACTGTGGGCTTTGTTGCTTCTGAGCTAGATGGCCACTTATTTATCTTCAAGCTTGTAAGACCTTCAGAAGTTATCTCTTTTAATAGTTGGGCAACATCAGCTTTCTTCACCTCATTTGCTTATGCACCCATTTTGTCTTCAGCAATTGCATCGGGAAGGTGAGCATCACAGAATGTCAGGTTAGTAGAACAAAGTGTTCTTGCATTGAAGGAGTACTTGAGTAGAGGCCCAATGTCCATCTGCTAATCTTAACACTTAACATATAACTATATGTACATCGATCTATTTCCCCATCATATACTTACATATGTACATGCCTATATTTAGACCTCTATAATGCCGTTTGCCTCCTAGTTCCTTCCTCTATTTCCTTTATCTGTTCTCCTGTTCACACTATCATGCTCAGTCTTTATTCAGGTTTCAGTAATTCACCTCGTCTCGTGTCCATGATCAAGCCCCACCAAGCATCCTATGTCCTTCTGGTCATTGATTTTAGTTCACTTGTTGTTCCATAGTCCATGGATTAGTTTACCACCCCCCACCCCCCCACAGAACTGTCGGTCCCATTGTTTTCTCCTATGGACTGTTTATCCCACCTATCTTACCTAGAGACAGTAATAAGCAAAAAACCAAGACAAAGTAAAACAAAACAGCAAGAAAAGGAAAGCCTATAAATAGTTCCAGGTCTGTCTGTTGACCTTTAGGAGTCTGATTGGCTGCCACACCCTGGCCTCAAAGTCTGTTTTTGGTATTTCCTGGGGAATTCATTGTTGTTTCCCTTGCTGCACTGTTGCACACCCTTAAGTGTTTTCGCCCAGTGTGGTCTGGTCAGATTGAGCACAATTCCCCCACTGTGTCTCCAGGGTTGTCCGCCTTAGCACTATGGGTTAGTGAGGGACAGTGTGTTTCGTGGTGGGACCGGCGGATCTATGGTCCTCTCTGTGCAATGGCTGCTCTGAGGAAAAATATTGTCCAGGCAGTTTGTGGACCAGGATGTATTCCTCTCTCTCTCCTTCCCTTTTAATTTGCTTCTGTGTGCTCTGATTAGATTTACCCCTCTCCCACAGCGGTAACTTCAGTCCTGTTCCAAAGTGCATTCTTCTGGGGTGATAATCTTTCTTTTATTTGATGATGAATAAAGTAAAATTTCTTTTAAAAGTTCATAGTTGGGGGCTGAGCCCTGGTGGCATAAATGGTTGAATGCGGGACTGCGGTCCGCGGACTTGGCGGTTCAAATCCAGCGGCGGCTCTAAGGAGCGGCACTGGGTAGTACCCACCACCACCAGAGGCAGTGATTGCCCCCCCCCCCCCAAAAACAAAAACAAAAACAAAAGTTCATAGTTGGACTACAATTTAAAATGGTTGTTAATTAATTTTGATATCATTCCCATTTTAACTCCCATCCTGTATCATTCTATATAGCACGAAAATTTAGCCAGTATAATACTCCTATTTAGCTTGAAATACCTTGGTCATCATCATCACCACCATCAGCATCCATAGCATTTTCATCTTCATCTTCATCATCATAATTATAATTTGGGTCATAGGTAAGATATTTAAGACAAATATTTATAATGGTAGAAACATGAGGATATACTTCCTTAGGACATCTAAAGGGAAAAAAAACTCAATTACTATACTTTCCCCCCTTAATTTCATTATCTACCGCATTTTGCTTTAACCATATTTTCTCTGAGCTTAAGGACAATTCTTTAAGCAAATGAGGAATTTCACAGTTAAGAATGGGAGCGCTTATGTGTTCTAGCTCTTCCAACTGTGAATAACAGCTCAAGCTCTGATGAACTTGTCTTTTAGCAACTAAGATCATTTGTGACAAAATGCTAATGTATATTCATCTGGATTTGTCTTCTAGTTACATGCCAAGAAAATAGAATCTACAAATGCTCACAAAGCAAGCAAATAAATAACTTGTGGTTTTTAGTTAAGGTGTTGGAATTAATATAATAATTTCTGATTTAAATTTGATGTGATTTTAAGGCCATTTCTAAAAAGAGTGATGAGATTTCCTAAGATAATAGCCAGAGAGCTCTCAGGACTCTGTTAGCATATATTGTCAATTCAGGCCAAAGACAAAATATCTGGCCTTCTGGTTTTAAACGTGTAATTTTTATTAGCTTTTCAGAGAGTATCTGTACCAAGATTTCCAAGTAAAGAACAACTGTCTCAGCAATCTGAATGACTTAGTAAATAAATCTAATGAAAAAAATTAAATTCACTGTGTGGTTCTGGACAATTTACCCCACTTCTTTCTTAAAATAGAGACTACATTACTGTACTGGCATCTCTTCCACTAAAGATAAATCAAACCAAAGATAACTCTAAATATTTCCCCTAAGTTCTTTAAGCAATGTCTTTAAAATGAAAACTTTCAAAATAAAAGTGAGGACTGCTTTTTAAAAAGACAGTACTCACACTCACACGACTACAATGGTTTTATCAGTTATAGTGTTGTTTAATGAGAAACAAAATAAGCCAAATGTTAAAAGGTTAACAAACCTCACACACTTAACAAGCACCTAATTATTATTCTAATCTTAAGGAAAGCAATTAAACATAGAAGTGTTAAAAGCTTACCTTCTAACAAATGATTCAAAGGCTTGGATACAGTACTCTCTTAACTCATCATCATCTACATTACAAAATTTTACCACCAAAGGAATTATCTTCTCAAGGTATTCACCTAAGAAAAGCAGATTGATTCTCAAATTCAAATAGTAATGTTATTTTAAATTAGGATAACTTTAAAACATTTTAAACTTACCTATTCTATGACCGGCTTGCCTACTAATAGCAGCTATACATTGAATGTAGGTTCTTGTTGTTGACATGGAATCATTTTTGGACAGCTCTGACAACAGATGTTCAATGAGATCTACAAAAACTATATTTCCACAGCTCATAACTAGATGGCCAAGAGCAATAATGGTTCTTTTCCTCACTGCAAGTCTAGGACTGGTCAACTGAGGGAGTAGACAGGTCAAAATTGAAGGATGGAAATTAACAAGAAGTCCTCCTTGCCTTAAAATAAAGAAAGAAAACAAATGAATTCAAGATGTCAGAGCACTATTGAAACATCTGACTACCCACATAAGTAGTCAGCATTTTAACTTCAGATTAGAATAGACCAAATTCAGAATGAAACACTGAATTTTCACTGGCTCTAAAAATACAACTAACAGCATGAGCTAAGTAAAGCAGCCTCTAAATTTCTATCCGCTAACTACCTGCTGGATTCTAGACTGACAGTCCCAATTGTATGATAATTTTCAACAAATGGCTTGGGTCTACATTGCAAACATACCATTATCAGAATTTCTTTCCCAAGTATAAAATTTCTATTGATTATATATATATATATATAATATATATATATAAAAAGGTAGATCATACCTCAAAATATTACTAGCATCTTGACTCTTCCCTGTCCCTCTGTCTATACCATTTTACTAATACTGTTGGCCTAATGCCCTTCTTTTTCAATAATCCCAAGTTCTACAACAGTGTTAGTGGTAAAATTGTCCAGCAAAGTCTTGCTGGATTTTCACTACCAACCTAAGTATAAATTCCTAAATTCCTAGGGTCAGTCCATCATGACCCTAATCAGAGTTGTTTTCCTACTCTGCTATTTATACTATGTTCTGGGAAACAAGAATACAAATTTACTTAAGCGATGTATACTATACTTCTCATAAAAACATCCGATTCATAACATTAAGATTCACCATCTTAAAATACACAAATCCATTATATTTCTAAAAATCCAGTCAATCGGCTGAGCCTCGGTGGCGTAGTGGTTGTACACAGAGTGGCCCACTGGGTTGGTTCAAATCCAGCAGCAGCTTTCCAGGAGCAAGGTTGGGCCTCCTACTCCCACCACCAGAGCAGTGATGCCTCCCCCAAAAAAACAAAAACAAAAACAACCCAAGTCAATCAATTCTGACTCACAATAACCCCAGAGGACCAAGTGCAACTGTCACTGTGGGCTTCCAAGACGACCTTTACAGGAGAGGCTCCTCTTCCTCCCAAGGAGCAGCTGGTAGTCAGCATCCCGACATGTCAACTATTCCACTTCCAGGGTATTCTGTCTTTTATTCCAGCAATTTGTATTCTTATGTCTTTTGTTTTTGTTTGCTTGTTTTAGGGGGGCATCACTGCCCTCTGGTGGCGGGAGTAGGAAGCCCAGCCTTTGCTCCTGTGGAGCCCTCTGCTGGAATTGAACCTCCATCCCAGTGGGCCGCAGTCCCATGCACAACCTCTTATGTCTTATACTAACTATGAACTCTTTGTATGCCATAAAAGCTTCTCTTGTATTTTATGTGAGGTGGCTTTGGAAAAATTTAAAAAATACTTTTCCCATGAACTTTTCAGAGCTCCCATGTATGTCACATGAAGGTATTTGATTATTCTCAAGTTGAACTGGGTAGGTAAAACAAACATAAAATAATGATGACCTCTAATGTTCATGGGAACCAGAGACATACTGAAACTGCTAAGTCCTCCATAGTATTTTTCACTGGGAGTTGATTAAGTCTGTCTTCCAAAGCAATAAACCAAGCTCCTTCCAACCCAGAAAATGCATATACACAGATGCTAGAGTTACCAGCATTGGTTTGACGGTAAGATTTGCTGCTTTCACTAGGTAGTACAGTCCGTATTTAATTATCATACTACAATAAGTAATAATAAAAAACATGGCCACTATGGAGAAACTATAAAATTATATTTGCCATGTAGAATTACAAGGTAATTAAAGAATTTTCTTCCCCTTACCTTCAACCATTTAAGTATAATTTATCATACAACCCAACCTGTAATAAAAATACATACTAATAACCAAAAACGCAAGCAATAGGTATTACTTACCTGCTCAACATATCTGCCATAATATCCAAGGCTTCCAGCTGAACAGAAACATCTTCCTGCTTTGCTATTGCACTGGTAAGACGTCCTGTAATCTTTTTACATACATTAGCAGCTAATGCAGAGCCTGTGCAAATACAAAATCCCGTTTCAAGTAAGCATAATTCTATACTTTATATTAATGGTAGTTACCAATTACCAACAATTCTAAGTCTGACAGATCTGTGTCAAAATTATATCAAAAGGTCATTTTTATTAATATAATCAGACATAAAAAAGAAGCATACGACAAATATTAAATAGGTTCTATTAAACTTTTTTTAAAAATATAATGCCAGGATTACTAGCAAAGAGTTAGTAGCAGCTATTTGGGCTTGCACCTTTTGTTCAAATATCAGTAATAATATTTTTCCCTACTGGTCCTCTATTTTTTTTTTTTTGGCATCACTGCTCTCGGTGGTGGGAGTAGGAGGCCCAGCCCCGCGCACAACCACTACGCCATCGGGGCTCAGCCTACTAGTCCTCTATTTTAATACTTGAAGTTAATCTGACTCAAGACAACTTCATGTGCTTATAGATACTATAGTGGCTATGACCTTTCAGAAACAGACAAACTGCCAGACCTTTCTTCTGGGTAGATTCAAACCATTAACCTTTGTTAGCGGCCACCCACTGTTTACCACACAGAGCCTTCTTTTTTAAGTTTTATTAGCATGTAATCCACACGATACAATTCATAGCTCCATCATATTAAGTAGAGTTGTAGAATCACCACCACAATAAATTTCAGAACATTTTACTCTTTCTTGTATTTTTATTAGCTTCCTATCCCCACTCCATATCCCCAAGCAGCCATTAATCCAGTTAGATTTATCTATCCTAGATCTCATAAACAGGAAAACATACAACTACTAAAAACAATAACAAAGTAAAATAGAGGAAAACTCTCAATTGAAAAGCAGAAAATGTTAAACATATTGAACATATTAAAAATGGGTCAAAAGTGATCAGATGTTAAAGTGCTAAATTTTAAACCAACTGCACCTGTAATAATCCACTTTCCACTGCTGTCTGCTACTAAAGCTATTCAGGCTTCATCCAGGCCAAGTATTTTGGCTTTCTATAACTGTCAATCACAGTCTTAATAAACCAGTTGTTCTCAAGTTCTGATACCATTCTCTCCCTTGGTTTTGGATTTTATTTACAACCCTTGGATCACAAAGAGGCTGTTGTGCTTCTTCAAAATAGACTTAGTTGATGCCTCAACTTATATGAATACTTGTTAGAAGATAAACCTTTAAGACTCCAGACACAAATGATTTTAGACAGTCAGGCACCATCAAGTATCTTTTCCACAAAGTGCTACTGCACTATCTTCATAGATCTATTCATTAGGGCAAATGTCAAGAAGGGCCATGTCACAAGAACTAACTGTTCATAGATTAGGGCTAGAACTAACTGTGAGCCCAAAATCCATTTCCTTATGGATGATATTATTTTTTAGAACATACCACCATAACATATTTCAAGTTACAGCACTTATTTTTACAACATGCTATCTAACCACGATTTATAACACAGAACACAGCATAATTTCACTTATAAATATTCTGCTTTTATGTTTAGCTTTGGCTTGAAATAAGTAACTGGTTACCAGATTTTATAAGGATGTGAAGTTGAATATTTAGTCTCAATAAACTCTAAAAAGGTTCTTTTCAACCAAAGATTTCATAAGCTCATTAAAAGATAGTAACTGTTACTTCAAAGATGCACAAATTAAGGCTATTATTATAGATAGTCTCTGAATTACAATATACTAAATTTACAAGTACCATTCTTTTTATAGAGTTATATCTTATGCTTAATTATGTACTAAATACAAGTGGCAAGGTATAAATTGCTGATGTCATGATTTGACTTTTGGGGGTTGAAACATTACATATAAACTTACAAATCAGATTTATAGACAGATAATAAAAGGAAAAAAATGAAAGCTTTAAAAAGAGGTATTCAGTGTATGTCAGAGACTGGTGGTGTAGGGGTTGTGCGCGGGACTGTGGCCCACTGGGTTGGAGGTTCAAATCCAGCAGCAAGGCTGGGCCTCCTACTCCCACCACCAGAGGGCAGTGATGCCCTAAAAAACAGTATATGTCAGAACTGATTCATGACAGTGCTGTCGAAAGATATCCCCACAGTTGAGTTGTGGAACACCTATATTGTAAAGTGACTCCTGGTATCAGTGAAAACAGAAACAAAAAATGCTATGAATAAAAATCTGAATGGTTAAAAGAATTTTTAGAAATCCACCTACTAAATGTAAACAGATTTAAATGAGAGCAAAATAAAGAGTTATAAATATAACTAAATCATATCATACTTTATAAAATACTTTTTAAACTTGTTACTGTGATTTGAATGAAAATTTTACATGCAAATTGGTTTTCTATCCAACAATTCATGCATATTTTGCTTTATGACTGATTGCAATCCCAAAACAAATAATTATTTACTAAATATAAAATAGCACTGTATGGAAAAAGCACAAAAATTTAACTTAAAAATAATTATGTCAAAAAAATATTTAAAATAATCATCAAAGATTAAAGTTTCACCGAACCAGGCACCTGAAATTTAGGGCAAATTATCTAACCTCTCAACTCTCAAATTGGAACTTCCTCATCTATAAACCAGTTACCTTTCATATAGTTTTGACACTTAGGCAAATTAAAATAATATACCTGAAGCAACTAAAATGATAACTGGCATTAAAAAAAACACCATGAGGCCTCATTACTCATATTGGCTCCATGGGGCATCAAAGTTGCCCTAGGGTTTTCAAGGCAATAAGCATTACAGAAGCAGAGTGCCACGTCTTTTATCCACGACTTGGGTGGGTGGTCTGAACCCTCAAGCTTTATGTGAGTAGGCTAGGTCTTGCTTTCACTGAGTGAGCCATCCTTTATAATCAGGACAAAAAACAAGAACTCAATCTCGCTGACATTGTGACAACGCAGACTCACAGCAACCCGAGGACTGTATAGAGCAGGGCAGAACTGCTCCTGAAACTTCGGAGTTTGTAACGCTTTGCTGCGGGAGCAGAGGGACTGGTGGTTTTGAACTGCTGACCCGGTAATTAGCAGCCTACTAATCACTACGCCAACAGGGCTCAGGGACCACTAAATACCTGTTAAAAAAAGTAATGAATGAAAGCAGTAACTTCTCATTACACTATTACTAATCTAAATTTCCCACTCAGAAGAAAGATAATTTCACCTCATTTGCAGATGAGGCAATTATCTTTTATCCTGATATCTTTTAGCCAATAAGCTTAGTGGTCAAGACCAATTCTAAAACTTACCACATAACTTAAGACATATCTGTAAATGGCCAAATGCTAATTAAAAGACAAACCCATTAATTATAGTCTTTGGGGTTTTTTTTTTAATTACAGACTTTAGCAGCAAAAGGCTCACCCTTATTCAAAACTACCAGTAAATTGAGTTATCCAGAATCAGAATCCTGGGTCAACTATGTTATGTTTTACATAATAAAACTAAAAACAGATAATCTGACACAACTAGAGATTTTCTTTAATTATTTTCTGGGTAGATTACTGCAACTTTAGACTATTGTCAAGGTACATAAAGCAACATACAAGCTCCAACACAGAAGAATCCTTAAGTGCATTATACTAAAATTCCATCAAATTAATACTTATCAAACTGAAAACTAAATTAATTCTGAAAAATAAAACTGAAGACTTTAATATTTCTTCATTATTAAAAGGGAATGACAAAAAAGTTTTTCTTAGAGCCATGCCCCACCCTCCTCAGCCAGGAAAGAAAATAGGTGGAGTAGAAATACCTCCATGTGAAAAGATGACAAAAAAAACAAATACTATTGCTTACCACTGGAAGCTGGAGGAAGTTCTCCAATGACTGTTTTAAGGCCAATACTCGAAATATCCCGAAGTTGCTCTTTATCAGAAAGCATGTTAGTGCAGAGGGTATCTACAATTGTTTCTACTTGGTATTCTTTCACTTTACTCACTAGAGGGCCAAGACTGCAAAAAAAAAAAAAAAAATTGAAAAAAGTTTAAGTAAAGAAAAATAAGTAGAAACATTAACTTTTCACCATTAGAAAGTGCCTGTGTGATAAGTCTGTATCACAAACAGTAAACAAATAAACAATATAAGCAAAATGCTCGATTGGTGCATACCCTTGCATTTGGTTTCCAGTGTTTTCCCACTGACTTTCAGGAGAACAAGTGAGATGTACTGAGATGTCCTTCCTTTGTATTCCTCCCTATAATTTAGCAGAGTACATAACATTTGCTGTATGAATAGTCCCCAGGAACCATGCTATTCTGGACTTCACTGAATAGTCACATTGAATAGTTACCTATTGCTGGTGGGAATGTGCAGTGGGCACAATTTCACTGAGAAAAAGTCTGACAGTTCCACCAAAGATTGAAGATATAATAGTATCTCAAACCTCGATAATATTCAGAAGTGAAGGCAGAAATGCAAACAAACCTGTAAATCAACATTCACTGTATCACTTTTCTTTTCTTTTTTTTTTTTTGGGGGGGGGGGGGGGGGGGCGCATCAATGCTCTCCGGTGGTGGGAGTAGGAGGCCCAGCCCCACTTCTGGAATTGAACCTCCGTCCCAGTGGGCCGCAGTCCCGTGCACAACCACTATGCCACCAGGGCTCAGCCCCACTGTATCACTTTTCATTAAGAGCCAAAAGGCAGAAACACTGGATAAACAAAATGTTGCATATACCCACAATGGGCTGCTACCCAACCACAAGGAGAAATGGTGTCCCGATGTACAACACTAAATGGACATGTCTTGAAAACACGTCAAATGAAATACATAGGCAAAAAAATTAAATACTGTATAATCCCACTTATATGAAAAAACCATATATACGGGACATCAAAAAGGAAACATTCTGGCTGAGCCCCGGTGGCATAGTGGTTGAGTGCAGGACTGTGGCCCATGGGCTTGGCGGTTCAAATCCAGTGGCAGCTCTCCAGGAGCAAGGCTGGGTAGCTCCCATGACCACCAGAGGACAGTGACGCCCACCTCCCTACCCCCAAAGGAAACATTCCATTATGTTTCCATTTCACTTTGCCACAAACTTTTTGACGCTCCCTCATATAGAAAAACAAACTTATTTGTGGCTATGATGGGCGAAAGGAAGAGGAAAAAGTGCTTGTAGCAGGCCGAAGAACCTTTCCCAGGAGTCACCCGATTCATAAGAGAAGGACATTTCCCAGGAGCTGCCTGATTTATAACGTAGCAAAATTGCAGCTATATAAATTTATGGTGGGGAGAGGGGACTACCTAAAGATGAAGACCTATATGAAAGGGTTGCAGCAATAGGAAGGTTGAGAATCACTCACTGGTTTAGAGGGTGCCAAGTACGTTGACAGTGATGAAATAATTTGCAAAAAGATGGGGAGAATGGTTGTGAAGCTTGAAAAATGTGATCATTGAGTTATGCAAGTAGAATTTGTTGGGATGGCATCTGCTATGTTTTCACAATAAAAAATTTAGAAATATGGCTCTTCTACACAAGTCTCTAACTCCTACTAGGTAATTAAATAATTGGGTGGGAGTATGCAAATAGGGCAATGTGTAATACTAAGAAAGGGGATTGCTCAGTTTTCACCACCCCTTCTCTGACCCTCCCCCCTAAAACGATTACCCTTTCTTTGAAGCAAGGGTAGAGAAAAGAGAACACCCTCCCCTTGCCCCACCCCCACCCCCCAGCCGATCTAGGAAGAACACATTCATGATCTCTGTCGTAAGTGGTAGAGAGGACTGAGGTGGAATATATCAGAGACTACAGGGCTCCTTCCTGCTCCTCACCTCCAACAACTGTGGAACTGTGGCACAGTGTGATACATGCATGGGCTAGCTTCCTGGTCCACACAGGACAAGACCATGGGACTACTTAGCTGAGACTCAGAAGCCAGAAGAGTCTTAGCTGCCACATGGCTGAGATCGTGAGAACTGGATATAGACTTGGCTGCTGGCTGACAAGACCAATGACTATATCCTTATTGTTTGCACTTTGCCAATCCTGACTTGTACTAACTTATTAACTCCACTAATAAGGCCTTGTAAATATGAGTATTGCCTGTGAGTTCTGCGTGGTCACTTCAACGAGTTATCAAATCTAGCATAGAGGCAGTGGTGTGGGAGGAATGATTGGTATCAAAACAGAAAAATGGTAGTGTGGAGGCATGTATGACCCCCGCCTTGTGACACCAGGAAGCTAAAGAAGGTCTGGCTGGCATGTCCTTCCATTGTCATTCGCTACAGTAAGAAATTCAAACTATAAAGATAGTTGAAATACAAATTAAAATAAACCTAGTAATTGCTTTTAAATAAGAGAGTGCACATAATATACTTTAAGGTACTGAGCTTTGATGGAATCCTACCAGATAGATGAGTATTTGAATAGGATAAATTTTAGAACTAGAGACTAGAATGAGGGCAAAGCACATTGAAAGAAATGAGTAAAAAACAATTGCTTGACCCAAAGAGCAAATTAAAAACACAATAGGGAAAGTAGACTACTAAATTTAAATATGATGAGGCAAAACCTAATGGCCCAAGTTTTCAACACAACAAAAAGAGCGCCAACTGCTAACTGATCAAATCAGTAGACAGATGCTTGCTTAATAAACAAAAGTTCCCTGACTACTGTTGACTGTCTGCTTGACTAAAATATTGGAGGACTAGACAAGAAAAATTTTTAAAAATTTGGAATAACTCAAGAACCACCTAACCCAGTGATGACAGAGACAATGTAGTGAAATGGAAAGACACATGGAGAGACAATGTGAAATACTTAAAAAAAAAAAAAAAAAGTCATCGAAGTGAGATGTCAACTACTTAAGTTCACATGGAAGAAACACACCATCATCAGTCACTCAAAGCCTGGAGTACATATAACCCGATGTCGAAGGAGGTATTAGTATCATCAGAGCCCAAATTGTGAGAATCTGTGGTGCAGGCAATGGACAATTGTGGGAGCACAAGATTCATTTGTGAACTACAAAGCCCCCTGGAGAACAACCCTTTATCTGAAATTGAAGGACGGGAGGAAAGTGGTCCCTAAACAGAGTGCTTGTGAGAGAGAAACACAGAAGATCAAAGGCATAAATCTGACTTGAACAGTTAAAATGCTGTTAGTAGAGAGGACTCCTAGGATGCAGGCTGGACCTGGTCTGGTTTCCAAAATTATTTTGTATTGTTTTCTTCAGCTTTTGTTTGTTCATATTAGAGTGTATCTCGAAGGTTTTATGTAAATAGAGGTCACCCTATTGAAGTCATGTTTTGTTTTTGTTTGAAGTCACTTTTGTTTTTCGGTATATGAAACCTAGGATTGATGAACCTAGCGATACAGCAAGGTAGAATAAAGATTAGTGGGGTGCAGTGGTGGAAGTGGGACAAAAGGGAGACAATGTCAAGGAGCCCATATAGAAAGGGAATGATTAGAAACTGACTGTGGTGGCAATGGAACAATTCTACTCCATGTGATTGAAATTTGAAATGATCTATGTATTACAACTCAACTTAGAATTAAAAGGTGGGGGGTACACTATCCAAAACTCAAGCCAGCAAAATTAACCTTTTAATAATGACATCAATTTCAAGTTGAACAAAAAAAAAAAGCTGAGAAAATGCCTTACCACCAGACCCATCATTCAGAAATGCCCAAGAAATTCTTCAGGTTGAAGGAAAAGTTCACCATCTAGTAACTCAGATCCACACAAAGGAATGAAAGTCACCACAAATGAGATTTGCTAATGAATAAGATTGCTACCTTGAAAGACTACATTTCTTTCCTTAAAAATTTATCAATACTTCCTTGTGGAAACACACATATATAAACAAATTCATTGCATATCATAACAAGAACAACAAGAAAGTAAATGGAACCAAACTATTAGCACAGTTTACATAACATAGAAATTGGTAAATAGTTAATTTACACAAGGGTGAAAAATTCAAGATGTCAGTGGTATCTAATGAAAGCTAAAATATCTCATTACATGTGAACAAAACATTTTTTATATTATATTCTCCAATTATTTTTAAAAGCAACGCTAATAACACATTTTTGCAACTTTGATGTTTAGGCTTAAAAAATACCTAGTTTCTCCTAATTGCTTTTATATTCAACCTGTTCTGATATATTACATGTCAGACAGTCTCCGAAAAACTCTATTGTATAGTTATGAGAAAGTACTGGACAATAAGAAAAAGATCTCAGTATTATCTGTGAAGTTTTCAGTCTGACTTCTTCCTCGTTTTTAAAGTTCAGTTGTCTTCTTATTATCAAGCTCTAAGAATAAAATACGAAACTCACTGCCATCAAGTTGATTCCAACTTAGTGACCTCACAAGATAGGGCAGAACTGACCCCATGGGTTTCCAGACTGTAACTTTTTATATCACTGACTATAAGAGGGGTACCAGAAAAAATAGAATTGCACTGAGCAAAGCAAAGCTTTCTTTCATAAGATGCATTTTTCCCTAGTAGGAAGGCATCTTGCAACTCAATCTGAGTTTGTACACCCAGTGGTGTTGCCTGGGAAGGTTCTTGCTGTCACAGTGGGTTTTTATTTTTTTTGTAAAAGCAGTTTTGAAGGAATAGCCAATTTAAGAAAATAGTATGCAGCTGTGAAATTTTGTATCCTGCTCAGTGGAAAGATACTACAGAAAACTGTTGGGATATTGAGCACAGCGCTATAGGAAAAACTCAAGTATACAATGGCTTTCTCGTTTCAAAAAAGTTGACATGTTCATTGATGATAAACCTCATTCTGAACATCTGTTAACTTCCAGAACACATGAAAGTGTCGACCTGTAGTGTATTTCGAGTTCATTTTACCAGGTCGGACTGTTAATCAAGCTTTCGATGAAGAGGTTCTGAAAAGATAGTCTAACACTGTGCAACAAAAAAGGCCTGATTTGTAGCAGATCAGGAATTGGTGTTGCCACGACAATGCACCTGCTCACATAGCCATCTCGGTGCACCAGTTTTGGGCAAAAAACTTGCCCCACACACCTTGCTCACCTGACACCGCTCTGTGGAACTTGTTTTTGTTTCTGTGAAAGGAGGGCAGCAATTTGATGATATGGAAGAGAGGGAAAAAACAAAGGAAGTGCTGTCAGCCATCCATGCAAATGAGTTTGAAAAATGTTTCCAAGAATGGAATCACAAATGTGAAAAATGTATTAAGTATAATAATGAAGTTATTCTGAAAATAACACTTTTATAATAAAATTTAAATACATAGCTTGGGGGGGGGGATTCTGGTTTTGTTTGGGTACGCCTCGTATACTCATGCGTGATGAGTAGAAACTTTTAAATTTTTATTTTCAACCTAGCTTGAAATACATATTAACAAAGCATGTAGCACTGAAGTGCTCTTACGTTATAAGAACGAATCCCATATGACTTTAATGTTACAAGAGTTTAAAACATTTAAATAAAAATAGCCTTCAAATTTGGTTTACTTCTGCGGGCTGAGCCCCGGTGGCGTAGTGGTTGTGCGCGGGACTGCGGCCCACTGGGACGGAGGTTCAATTCCAGCAGTGGGGCTGGGCCTCCTACTCCCACCACCAGAGAGCAGCAGTGATGCCCACAAAAAAAAAAAAAATTTGGTTTACTTCTGTGTTTTCTTCTGTCAGGACCAGTATGTTTGGACAAAAGACTGGAAAGTTTTTATACTTGTACATTCTGGAACAGTTCTAGAATCGTCTGTACGTGAATTATCTGTTCGAGGTGTGCAAGGCAGTCCTGAAAGACTTCTGGTCTCGACTTTCTCTTGATTGACATACTCTTTAACAAACTTACCACTTTCTTCATAAAGTATTTAGTAGTTTATCGTTTGGGCTTTCCTTTCTTCCAATAACAATCTCTTGAATTATATACTTATGGTGTTATCTCCTAATATACAAGATTAAGTCAAAAGTCTGCTACATAATCATAGACAACAGTATTAAAATAAAAATGTGACACTATTATTTCTTGATGTATCCTCTATCTAGGTCTATATACTTCTGAAGTTGTTTCCATCTCTCTAATTTTTCCATGGACTTTGCACTGCAGTTTACACCACATAAAAAAAATGACAGTTTTGGGGAAGGGAACATTAGAGTTGGTTGTGATGATATATACAACACTCTTTTTAGAAGCAGTCTAACTGTGGAAGTTTATATGTGAATATTATCAAGAAAACTCCTAAGAAAAGGAAATAAACCACATTTGACTTATAGTTAATGTGGCATTTACATCACCTCCTGTCAACTTGTGAAGGGGTATAGCCAGGCCATAGCCAGGGAGACCTACAGACAAGACTCATGGAGCTACACTAGAACCCTGGAGCTGGAGGAGCCACATGGAGACCTTTGCCTCCATGCTCGGATGCTTCCACCACCACTGGATCCACAGACTTTCCACCCTCTGGACTGTGATCTTCCTGCATTTGGTGTCATTTTATGTGTTTCATGAGTCTTAAAGAGGAATTTCAAGATTGGTATCAGACATAGGGGCTAAGATAGGACATATGGACTGGGCTAGAATGTTTTCTCAATATATAATTGCCCTTTTATATACAGCTCTCTCTTATACACAAATGAATATCTGTGAATTTGTTTCTCTACTCTACTTGGACTAACACAGCTACCATGGGTGCAGGAGGAGGTGTTTTGTTTAGGGAACATTGAATTCACTTTAATGAAAGAACAATTTGGAAAGGATTAATAAAGGTTTTACAACATGAAGAATGGCACTGAGTTAAACATATAGAAGTTCTTGAAAAGGTGAATATTTTGTTGTGTACAATTTTGCCAAAATGGGGGGGAGGGGGGGGAACGACACCATGAATAGCAATGAGTACTGGGAAAAAGAAAATGTTCTATAATTGCAGGAAAGATTGTACAACGTCTTGATATGGCTGAACTACTGAACTGTGTGATTTGTGGATGTGGTAGTTATATAACTGTTTGTCAATTTGAGGATTAAGAGTGATGGGGTAGGTGAGGCCTCCATGTGGGCACGGCCTTCTCCTGCAAATTCTAGCAATTCCTGATTTTCCTCCTTGGAGATGGAGACACTTATTTCTGTTGACCTCCTGTAAGACAACCCTGAGGAGATGCGACATGGACCAATATAACTGTTTGTCAATTTGAGGATTAAGAGTGATGGAGTAGGTGAGGCCTCCATGTGGGCACGGCCTTCTCCTGCAAATTCTAGCAATTCCTGATTTTCCTCCTTGGAGATGGAGACACTTATTTCTGTTGACCTCCTATAAGACAACCCTGAGGAGATGCGACATGGACCAATCCTGACGCAGAACCCAGAACCCTGGACCTGGAGAAGCTACATGGAGAGCAGTGCTGAGTTGCTTACAACGTCACTGAGTCCAAACACTTTCTACCTATTGGCCTGTGCTCGTCCTATATTCGGTGTCCTTGCATGTGTTTCCCGAGTAAAAAGGGCTTTATAGATTGATAACAGACATATAGGCTAAAACTGGGCATATGGGCCTGGACTGGCGGAGTTGGGATGCTTCTTTACTGTACAATATACCATTTACATAAAACGTGTGCTTACACATTTGTTTCTCTCATCTACCCAGACTAACACAGTGGATGAAATGTCAATAAAACTAAAATAATGGCAGTTTGGGAATCTTTGATGAACTCAAATCATGTTCCTTTTCAATGTTCTTGGGAATTTGAGGAAAAAGATCTGAATGAGACAAAATCAGAGTTCTAAGTTGGGTGGGTTACTGTTCCTCAATGAAATTCTTGTAGGACAGCCCTTGCTGCTCTCGAATAATGAGCAGCCGGATTATCAACATGAGAAAAAAAATTCCTCATGGCACGCATCTTGGTCTTTTTTTCTCAGCCATGCAGTTTTCTATTTTCTTGAAACTTCTTCCTATTCACATGATCATTCTGTGCCCTTCTAGAAAATCACTCCTTGGAAATTAAAAAAAAATCAACATAACCTCCTGAGCTGACCTCTTTGCCTAGAATTTAACTGGCCTTATATTCTCCAAAGTCACTGTTTTGACTGGTTTTTCTGAAGACACCCTAGTGAGACTAATACAAACTTTATTACCATTAACTACTGAGAGAACTTGTCTGCATCATGTTAATAGAAAAACGAACCTACAGCACAGAGTAGAAGCACACCCTAGGGTTTCTGAGGTTGTAAATCTTTACAAAAACAGACATGTTGAAACACATTATTCCAAATTAGCCCATACAAGTACAAACTACAACTGTAGTAGGGGTGTGTGTGTGTGTGTGTGTGTGTGTCTCCTCATACTCCTCAGGAGCCCTGGTGGCATAGTAATTACATGTTGGGCTGCTAATAGGCCAAGGTCAGCAATTCGAAACCATCAGGCATTCATCCAGAGAAGGACAAGGAAAGTTAAGTCTCTGAAACCCACAGGGGCAGGCCTAGCCTGTGCTATAAAGTGAGTGGACTTCAACTCAATGGTAATGAATATGTGAGTGAGTTAGTATTAAAGAGCCCTGGTGGCGCAGTGGTTGTGTGCTGGATTGGGGGCCAGAGGGTTGGCGGTTCAAATCCAGCAGCAGCTCTCTAGGAGCAAGGCTGGGCTTCCTACTCCCACCAGGGCAGTGATGCAGAAAAAAAAAATTACTATTGGGCTGAGCCCCAGTGGCGTAAGTGGTTGAGTGAGGGACTGCGGCCCGCGGATTTGGCAGTTCAAAACCAGCAGTGGCTCTCAGGAGCAGCACTGGGTAGTGCCCACGACCACCAGAGGCAGTGATGCCCCCCCCCCCCAAAAAAAAAGAGCCCTGCTGTTAGGGGTTAAACCCAAGCTACTTATGGAAAGGCTAGCGATTCTTTGCCAGAAATTGCTCCTCGGTGGAGAAAGAAAAACAAAGCACGGCAGCTTACATTTGTAAAGATCTACAGCCTCACACTTTATAGGCCAGTTAACTCTGTCCGACATGTGGCTATGAGTTAGAATTGACTCACGGCAATTATCTATACCTTAACTTTCTTATCTTCTTGAATATATGCCGTTTCTTTTGCTGACATTTTAAAGAAGTGCAAAGTGAAATCAACAAAAATAAAAAGCTCAAGTTCTGATCAGTAAAATTCACACTCAACTTGGTAACAGTCATGCAGCAACATCTCCTAATTCTCAGTTTGAGAATGGAGGATAGAGATGAATGTTGCTTCCATTATCACTTTAAAGACTGAGAAGTGCTGAGAACATTCTGAAAAAAGCTAATTTTGCTTACTAGGCATTAAAGGTTAAAAAATAATTAAAGGCTGCACATGCCTTTGTGGTATTCTATAGCATGCTACTTTTTGATGATCCATTTTATTTTATTTTTTTTGGCATCACTGCTCTCAGGTGGTAGGAGTAGGAGGCCCAGCCTTTGCTCCTTTTGATGATCCATTTTAAACTTAACAAATATCAGAAAGTCACCACTAATTTGTTTTTTTGTCTGCTTTTGCAAATTATATGAAATATTAGCTTATAAAAAATTATCCTGCAGAAAATCCAACAATTCAATAATGAGACAAATACCTCACTCAAAAAATGGGTCAAGGATATGAATAGACATTACACCAATGAAAAGAAATGGCCATTAAGATTTCTAGTCACTAAACTATTAGTTTACAACTATTAGTTTACAACTAGTAGCATGACTCAAGAAGGCAGAGAATTGTCCACGGGGTTTTAATTAACAGCTAAGCACTTCACCACTGCACTAACAGGGTTCTTTAGGACACAGAAGATGACAATATCACATGATCATCAATTCTACTTCTGGGCATATACACCCAACAAGAATAAAAGAAGGACATACCGAACCACACATTTGCACCACTACTCAAAAATAACTAAAAGGTAGAAACCATCTAAATGCCCATGGAGAGGACTAGATGAACAAAATATAAGTACACACAAACCCACTGAAATATTTTCCTACCAGAAAAATGAGGTTGTGATAGATATATACTATGACATGAGTGAATCTTGAAAATACAGTGCGGAGCAAATTAAGTCAGACACAAAAAAGATTACTATTATCTGATACATGTATATGTAAGTAACATTAGCAGGAGCACTGGTGGAACTGTGGCTATGCTTTGGGCTGCTAACCGCAAAGCCAGCAGTTTGAAACCACCAGACCAGTGGTTCTCAACCCATGAGTCGCCATCCCTTTGGAAGTCAAACTATCATTTCACTGGGGTCACCAAGACCATTGGAAAACACACATATTTTCAATGGTCTTAGGAACCAAAACACCGCTCCTCTATCATCTCCAGGCGGGGTCTGCTCAAATGCAGATATGCCCAAAATACGAGTACACAGAATGAAAACTATTGCTCCTGCTATACAATGCTTCAAGACAAAATTTCATTTATCTGCCATTTAGAAATAAACATTTCATAATATAAAATTACATATTGCTTTTGTGATTAATCATTATGCTTTAATTATGTTCAGTTTGTAACAATAAAAATACATCCTGCATATCAGATATTTACATTGCAATTCATAACGGTAGCAAAATTACCGACATGAAGGAGCAATGAAAATCATTTCATGGCAGGGGGACACAACATGAGGAAGTGCATTAGGAAGGTTGAGAACCACTGCACCAGACACTCTGCAGGAGAAAGCTGAGCTTTTCTAGCCCCACCAGGAGTCACAGTCTCAGATTCCCGGGAACAGTGCTGCCCTGTTCTACAGGGCTGCCCCAGAGCAAAGCTATCAGCATTGAGTGGGAGTTTTCTTTGCGTCTCTAACGTCGCGGCCAAAGTTGACTAGTGGCTTCCAGAAGCTGGTAGAAAAGGAAGAGGGAAGATAACCGGTGAAAGTTGGAATTCCAGTCTAAGGTAACTGGTGAAAGTTGGGAGTTTTTATCATTAACAGTAATGACATAAAGTAGAAACAGATCGTGGTGACAGTTGTACAATGGTAAACATGATTAACGTTACGGAACTTTTTGTGTAAAAAAGGTTAAACTAATAAACAGTCACAATGAAAGGGGAAAAAAGCCCTAGCAGTAATACAGACAAATTTGAATTTAAATTGATGTCAAATACAGTGATATACAAAATTATAAAAACATATGATACATTTTTATGTGAAACTGAAAGCTACCTTTTCCAAATGGAATGTAAATTATTAAGGGTTCCTAATATTTGGTATTCATATATTAAATCAAATTGTTGAGAGAATTTACTGAGAACTCAAGTGCTATACCTTACTTTCAAGTCCAATTGCCAATATTACACTGAAAACTCTTAGATTTTAGTTAGGAAGAAACTTTATCATCACCGTATCATCAGTGTTTTAACAGCTATTACCTTTATCATGAAGTTTTAATTACAACTAAATGTATTTCCTTTAATCATTAAGTTTATAATTTCCCTTTCTCCTCAGAGAGATACAGAATTGGGACAGAAGCATATACACATTTTAACCTTGCTTAAAAATCAATCAGGTTGTGGTCAACTACAAGAGAAATCCACTATCTCTGGAGTTGCCTATACACAAGGGAATTCAAAAGTTTGTGAAAATTTTTCATTATCTGTTAATTCCATTTTCCCATGATTTTTTCATGCTCCCACATGCATACATTTCATAAAAATGTTTAAAAATTCAATGGAAACACACATTTAGCTAACATACAAACTGAAGAAATGTATTATACATAGCATATACAAGCATTAAAAAAAATCTCTTAATGAAAAAACATAGGACAACATCGTCTAAAACTAAATTTGAATATTCTATTATTTAATCAAGAAGGTCAAACAAGTAAAAAATGACTTACCATTTGACAGCTAAATTCTGGACCTCTCCATTTTTATCTTCTAATAGCTTCAAAATCATCTTCACCACTTTCCTTTCACTATCATCATCCAACTTGATAGAATCTTTCTGCAATTCTGTCATCAAATCATTGGTAGCCATAAACCTATCCAAACACAGACATCAGTTGGTAATTTGAAAATTTTAAAACATTTCAATGAATGAAGCATTTCAAAATTTAATGTTACCAGTTCATGTAATAGCTACACTATATAAGAAACCACTGTTAGCGGAGTTGGTTTTAAGTGACTCCAAATTTAAATTAAGAGGGCTGAGTGCGGAACTGCAGCCCGTGGGCTTGGCGCTTCAAATCCAGCGGTGGCTGGGTAGCACCCATGACTACCAGAGGCAGTGATGCCCACACACACACACAAAAAAATTAAACTATGTTATCACACAAAGATATATTTAACTTTTTTCAATTTCATTAAATAAGGTACCTATCAAAATTATCTACTCCAAAGTCAATCTTGATTTCAATTTCACTGACAAGACCGCCAGTCAATGCTCTTTTTGTGAATTCTATTCCAATGTGTGTGGAAGTCTTTTTTTCTTTTAAATCATTTTATTGGGAGCTTGCACAACTTTTTACATGTGATTTGAACTTTATCCAGGAAGCTCTTAACCATAAACATACCATGTATCCCTGTATAATGGTGCTTTGTGTTGGGCTTTTAAGGGTCTTATTTTACAACTTGCTGGGAAATTTCCAAAATAGAAATTCCCATCCTCACCCCAAAATATTCAGTACAGTCTCAAAATGGTCAAGAGATGATTCTAGAAAGTTGCTATATCTTATATCTATTCCCAACCTCCTTAAAAATCACAGCCAAGGAAGGCTTGCTGCTATTAGCTGTCTTTAAATTGGCCTCTGGCTCCCAGGGATCGCATGCAGTATGGAACAGTCTTCTCTTATGTGGAGCTAGCAGCTGCATGGGTTTGAATCACCAGCCTTGAGATTAACAGGAGCTAGCCACCAGCTGTGCCACCCAGGGTCCCTTTCTTTCAACACCTAGTCGACTGACACCCAAATTAAACACACAAGTGATCAAATGGTCTAATCTTGTTTTAAATGAAAAGAAAGAAAGAAAAATTATGGCACACAAACTCACAACTCCTCGCCAACACCTCTAACCTAATGGTTTTAAAAGAAATTTCTCTAAATAGGAGATAATCACATTCCAATAAAGTCCTTAATTCATCCATGATTCTTAGTTCCCTCAACCTATGGAAATAATCCAACTGATAAGGGACAATTATTCATTAAGTTTTTCTTTTATTTGAACTAAAAATCAAATACAAATCTATTTTATGTTGTATACAGAAATACTAAAAGCCAAATTCAAATCAATTAAACACAACTATTGAATCAGAAATGCTACATATAGCAATACAGATTGGCGGTGTAGACATTAAACTATCTGGTTAGGGCTGGTAAAATGACATACTCTAACAATTTATTAATTTTGTTTTGTTCTGTTTTGGGGGGGCATCACTGCCCTCTGGTGGTGGGAGTAGGAGGCCCAGCCTTTGCTCCTATGGGGCTGGAATTGAACCTCCATCCCAGTGGGTCGCAGTCCCGCGCATAACCACTACTACGCCACCGGGGCTCAGCCCATAATTTATTAATTTATAGAATTATTTAAAAAGTAATTTTAAGGATAGCTCTAATAACTAGTCTGTCCCAATAATGCTGATATGCAAAAATTTTAAATCTATCCAAGCATAATTCTTAGCACATACTGCAAAACTGCTTACTAATAAAAGTTCTTTTATTTCTAATAAAAGCTTTTATTCACATAGAGGTAACATTAGAAAAATCAATACATGTTTTAAAACATGTCATCCTGTTGTTGAATGCTGTGTTAGTAGGGTCCTACGTAGATTTGATATAAAGATTCATTTGGGGGGGGGGGGGAATCACTGCCTCTGGTGGTTGTGGACGCTACCCAGTGCCGCTCCTGAGAGCTGCCGTTGGATTTGAACCGCCAAGCCTTCAGGCTGCAGCCCCACACTCAACCACTTACGCCACTGGGGCTCAGTCCCAGATTCACTTTTTATTCACCATTTATTTACCTACTACTTATAACTCTTCAGAAGCAAGCCCTAGTTGCACAGTAGTTACACACTGGCTGCAAACAGAAGGTCAGCACTTCAAACCCACCATCTAATTGAAGGGATAAAGATGAGGCTTTCTATTTCTATAAAGATTTAAAATCTTCAAAATACCATGGGGGTGATACCACATTGCCCTATAGGGTCGTTATGAGTCAGAATGAGTGGTTGTGAAAGGACATTGTTACCCTACTCATTTGGAGCTCAGCTGCTAACTGAAAGTCCAGCAATTCAAACCGATCAGCCAAACCATGGACTAGACTTGCTTCCATAACCATTTGAACCTTGGGAAAACCATGAGTCAGTTCTCCCCAGTCCCACAGGGTGTCAGAAACAACTCAACAGCTGTGGGTTGGGTTTGGTTTTGAAAGGGAAATGTTAAGGTGCTTACTTCCATGCTCTTACAGAATTAAAAAATGTATATAATCAGTAAGCAGTACTCTTCCATTCATTTATTTAACAAGAATCTGGGGTGTGCCCGCATTAAGAAATGGTGCCAGGTTCCAGGCAAAGTGATGAACAAAAACCAGGTATAAAAGTTCCAGTAATATTCTGGAACTTACACATCTGGCTTATCCGACTATCAGAAAATCTCTTGAAGGAAGGACCGTGAGTTACTTAATCTTACTAAACCTAATGCAGAAAAACAGAAATAAGATACCTTACACTTCACACTAATAACTGTCCCCATAATTCTTTCTCACTTACCAATAAATACAAGTTTATCCTTGGTAGCGTAGTGATAATTTGTTGGGCTACTAACTACAAGGTCTGCAGTTAAAAACTACCAGCTGCTATGCAAAAGAAAAATGAGCTTTTCTACTCCCATAACAAGTTACAGTCGTGGAAACTCAAAAGAGTGGTTCTACTCTGTCCTATTGTGTCTCTATGAATTGGCATCGATTGATGGCAGGGAGTTTAAAGCAATAAAAGGTAAAGTATTTTTAGTTCTTGATTCCTTGGACTACTTTAACTTAGTTGGTGGTCATGTACAAAAAAATTAAAGTGCAACGTTAATTAAAGTGGAAAGTTAATTGCCGTAACACACTACATTCGCAACATTTCTACTCGTGGATTCATAATGGAAATAAAAATGGTTTATTTACATTAAAGGATTTACTCATATCTACAAAGCCATATCGTATCCAAAATACTATCCAAGACACTAAATGACTTCTCTTTCAGAGTTCCCAGCCTTGAAATTCTTCACCCGAAAGTGAGGGAGCTTCAAAAGTTCATGGAAAAATAAACGAGATCATTGAACTTTCTCACAAACTTTTGAAGTTTCCGCTTATCTTCATTTCTTCTCAACTCTTATCTTGTGGCAGTGATGTGCTTATGTTAATTTCATGACTGATGTGTAGGGGTGGAGTCTAGCTGGTTAATCTGGAGATAGCCATTGAGTAGCTAATAAGGCCTCTGTGTGGGCAAGACTTTCTCCTGATAAGTCTGGGAAATCTCATGATATTTCCCTCGTGAAGATGAGAATCTCTCTTCCCCAGTTGTTGGGAGTGAGTCTCAGAGACAATGAATCACGGACAAGACAAGATGGCAGCGTCTGAGGAGCCAGAGAAGCCACACGGCTTTGGCCCTGAAGCTGGAGAGGCCACATGGAGACCCCTGCCAGCGATGAGTTGCTTCTGCCACCACTGGATCCTGCTGATGAACCCTGAGCCCTGGAATCGAGGAGCCGTGGGGAGACCCCGGCACCCACTGACCTGTGACTTCGTGAGTCAGAAGGAGACATTATAGACTGGTCTCAGGCATATGGGCTAATATTGGACTCAAGACTTTGAACTGGACTGGGTTGGGATGCTTACTCAAGTGTTCCAATCCTTTTGTATATAAACCCTTTCCTTATATACATGTGTGTCTGTAAATTTGTTCCTCTAGTCTACCCGTACTCATATCTCAACTTTGAGAAAGGTAGAATTAAACAAAATAATTATGACATTTTCCCCAATAAACTATCTTTTAATATAAATCCTACACAAGTTTTGTTATGTTTTCAATGGTCAAGTTAAAAAGTTTTAATCTTACACCTATTTTCTTTACCTTTTCTACATTAACATACTATGTTAGCAAAAAGTCAAAAACTTTTAAAAAAGCCTTTGAAAGATAAAATATAACCCTAAAACCAGTAACTTGCCCACAATCTTCCAGCGTTCACAGAAAAGCCAAGCAGGTACAGAACTGAGATCTTCTGTCAGGGGCCACCGACTCCAAACAACTCTGTACAACAGGACACTGTGCAGTGTCCCAAGTGCTGTTTGAGCCCCTTCTTGTAGCCACTATGTCAGTCCATCTCAGTGACAGTCTTCCTTTATTCCACTGACCCTCTGCTTTACCAAGTCATCGGGGTCTGGCCCTTCATGACAAGGCCAGAGGATGTAAGCCGTAGTCTTGCCTTCTTAAGGAACACTCTTGGCTACACTGCCAACAGATTTTTGTTTACTCTTCTGACAGTCCATTTTTCTCCAGTCTTCCTTATTCATTTGTTGTTTGCCTTTTGCATGCATACAATGAAATCACCATGGCTTGAGTCAACTTCACACCCTAATGCTCAAGGAGCTATTTTTGTAAAAGAAATCTATTTTTAAAGATGTCTTTTCGGCTGAGCCCCGGTGGCGCAGTGGTTGTGCGCGGGACTGCGGCCCACTGGGACGGAGGTTCAATTCCAGCAGTGGGGCTGGGCCTCCTACTCCCACCGCCGGAGAGCAGTGATGCCCCCCCACCAAAAAAAATATGTCTTTTACAATTGATAGGCCAGTACAACACATTGTTAGCTATCGTTGACTGCAACTTCCATGCACTTGATTGTGGATACAAGTAAAATGTACAGCCTGACAACTTCAATCCTTTTCTCTACTTATCACGGCATTATTGATCTGGTTCTAAGAATTTGGGGTTTTCTTGATACTTAGGTGTAATCTGTAATCTTCTTTGATCTTAAAAAGTGCTTCAAGTCTTTACCTTCAGCAAGTAAGGTTATGTCATCTGCATATCACAGACATCAATGAATCTTCCTCCTATCCTGAAGGTGCATTATCTTCCATATAACCTGGCTCTCCAATGATTTTCTGCTTTCATACTGAAATCAGTTATGATTAAAGGATACAGTCCTTACACACTCCTTTCCTGATTTTGAACCATGGTACCCCTTTTTCTGTTTGTAAGGCTATCCCTTGATCCTCGTGTAAGCGCCACACACCGTAAGCACAGTTAAGTGTATTGGAATTTCCATTCTCTGTAAGGTCACCTATCGTTTGTTATGTGCCACACAGTCCAAACTGGCATATTCAATAAAATAAAAGTAAGTATCGTTCTAGTATTTTCTGCTTTTCGTCAAGGTCTATTTGACATCAGCAGTCAAATAGACTCATTTAACTCATTCCCTTTGGTCTTCTGAATTCAACTTGAATTTCTGGTAATTCTGTGCTGAAACCCTGCTGGAAGCAATTTTTAATTAGTAGGACAAATTTTCTTGGATTCTACTTAAAAAATGTTTCCTGTTTTAGGCTATAATTTCTTTCTTCCTTTTAAATCAGGTAGGGTGCTTTGCACATGCTAACCAGTTGCTGTGCAGTTGGGTCAGTTCTGACTCAGGTGATTTCATGTGAGTCCGACTTTAAGGGTACTCCATAGGCTTGATTTTCAATGGCTCATTGATCACCAGGCCTTCCAGAGACCTCTAGGTGGATCAGAATCTTTAACTTTTCAGTTAGAAAACAGTACAAAGGCATACTGCACGCTTTTCGTTATTCCATAATTAGCAACCTTTGTCACCAAGATCTTTCGGGCACTAAATATTTTAGCATTTATAGAGCAAACTTATGACATGTATACTTCTAAATAAGCTTTTAAAAATCTGCACATATTTTTAATTGCCTGTACTGAAAACATGGAAGCATCTTTAATATAGTTTAAATGCTCATCATTTACATAAATTCTTAAATGTCTGTCTAGTAAGCACTACATTATAGTCCCAAAGACATGAAGACTAAAATGAAAGAAAGGTCACAGCTTGTGTGAGCCAAAGACGATAATTACAAAATTCAAATGTGGCAAAGGGAAAAGTATCAGATCTAAATTACGAACACTCAATTTGTAGAAGAGCCCAAACCCAGTTGCAGACTGTCTACTCAGACTGAGCCGGTGGCAAATCCCCTCTAGCAAGAGTCAAAAGTCTTGAACAGCCTTATTATCTACCAGAAACCACTGTAATCTTGATTATGCTGGATTGAACTCCATAGTTGAGCACTTGACTTCCCTATGGATGGGATAAGGGCAAGTATCTCTTATTTGTTCAATAACAAATATCCCCTACCTTTTATTCAAATCCATATTCATTATTGCATTTTTATCTTTATTCATTATTACTCTGTCCTTACCACCTTACTTCAACTTTGATTTTTATTGTTTTTGTTGAGCTTCCCAGGTGTGAAGCCCAGGAGTGGATGCACACTGATAAATGATGCAAGGGTTTACAGGGGCTGATAAGGAGCAAAAAGGAAGGGACTTAAATAACAAAGGGGGGGAAGCACTAGAACTGATGACTAGTACAACTAATTTTAGAACCAATTTAACCAAGGGGAGGAGTGTTCTAAAATTGATGTGGTAATTATTGTACATTTCTTGATCTGATTGAATTGCTGAATTGTATATGTAAATTATGTGCCAAAAATAGACTTCTTAAAAAGACTTGAGGTTAAGAGCATACAAAGAAAATATCTTTAATATTAATAAAGTTTCAAAATGCCAAATTATGAAAAATCTTTTCCCTATTTCTAAATCTACTTCCTATCATATACAACTTAGTATTACATTAATATTTCGATTTTATGGGATAACTATCCAAGCAATGCTTTGATTCATCACAACCCAGGTTGATAAACAATCCTTAAACTGTCACCCTTACTATCCTTTAGCATCAGACTGTTATCATTTCTTACATAGTTTGTGAGATAAAAATAAGCATGCATGATTCCTTGACTGTAATACTAAAGACATTAAGAATTAAGTCAATCACAATGAAGTGATTTTTTTGCTCTTTATAATACTTGCAGAAAACTTTACTTACATGATTGAATATCAGAATATAGCAGTTACCAATCAATATAGGAAAAATGCTATCTTCGGACAGTAAAATTTAGAAGAATGAAATTTACAAGAATTGACCCCAGAAACAACTTGGGTTTCAAGTGCTCACGTCCACTCATTATGTCCTAAAACACTGTGTGATGACATCAACAGTTTGAAACTCCAGTAAATCGCTTGTCACAAGAAAAATGGACCTCTTAAGGGTCCTATCAAACTTGTTTAGTGCAATACGCAAACCTTGAAGTACCACGAGTGGTGCTGGAAATGTTCCCAAGGAGCAGAGAGAAGTCATGACATTAGAAAAGATGTTTGATAAGCATGGCGAACTGGCTCTGTAGCTGCAGGTACCTGCCATTTCAAAATAAAGGAATCCAGCATACGGTCAATTTTCAAGAAAAAAAAATCTGTGCAGGGTTGAGCCCCAGTGGCGTAGTGGTTGTACGCGGGACTGCGGCCCACTGGGATGGAGGTTCGATTCCAGCTCCACCGGGCAAAGGCTGGGCCTCCTACTCCCACCACCTGAGGGCAGTGATGCCCCCCCACCCCCCAAAAAAAATCTGTGCAAAAGTTAGGCACTTTTTAAGTTTTTATCTTGTATTGAAAACATTCTTAATGGCCGGTGTATTAAATCTTTTCTTTCTCCTGCAGTGAGACTAGTGGGTTTGAAGTGTAAACCTTATAGCCTAATACACCAGCCTTCCAATGCGAACACACAAAATACATGTTAATAAAATGTGTACGTCAGAGGTTAATCAACTGTCTGGTGGGTACTGGTCACACATTGGTCTGCTAACCAGGTCAGCAGTTCAAAACCACCACTTGCCACTTAACAGAGGCAGTTCTACCAGTCCTAAAGGGTCACTGTGAGTTGGCACTGACTCTGTTGCAGTGAACTTGACATTTTTTTGTTGTTGCTGTTAGTGGTGTGGCTTCTGGTCAACATTACACGATATGGTAGGTTTTAGGGGAAACAACTTATATGGGGATTTTAACTGTGCAGGATATTCTTAACTGCCATGTGACTCAAAGGTAAAAGTGATGGGCAGAAGGGGAGCAAAAGACAAACACACACACACCCCACCCCCTTTATACAGGTTAAAGTCATTTACAGGCGAGCTTCCAAAAGTTCCGGGGGAAAAAAATGTGATTATTTTTCCTCTAACTTTTTGAAACTCCCTCCATTCTCAAATGCTTATTATCAACTTTCAATTAGCTAATAAATTGCAAACAAGTCAAGTCCCAAAAAGAATTAGATAACATTCCAAATTTTTCTTTTTCTTAACTTTCATTTCTCTCAGTAATCTAATTTGGCCTTAGAACAGCACAGAGGTAAATTTCCAAAATTTCCAAAATGCATCACTTCCAAAAAGTCACAACACTTAAGCCTGGGTATTTAAAATAGGTCTTATCCATTTCAGTTACATTTCTTAAAATTCGTTACATAACCAAATTCTTTTAAAAACCTTATCTGACTCTGTAGTCACAGAACGCTCTCCACCATTTTCACACACATCCATGTAATGAGAAACACGATCAGTAATTTTTATTCATCGTTCTCTTTTAACCAAGAGAAATTTCCTGGTAAGCTTTCCAATGTTTTCGATGTACTATTTCTATAAAAAGTACACTTCGGCCACAATTTTACTCGGATAGTTTCTTTTAAAACGCACACACGGCTTAGGACAAGTACAATAGCCTCCGAAAATAAAATTTAAATATCCAACCAGTAAAAAAGGTTGTTTTAGGCTGAGAGGATTGGGGAGGGGCTGGTAGGCAAGTAGGGCCGAATGCAGGAGTCACTGTGATGCAAATAATAAATCAGAAGGAACAGAACAATCCTTCAACATGCAGGTGACCACGCACTTGGGGGCGACGGTTCAAAGCCGCAGTACAGAAATCTATGCTTAACAGCTTCCTAGTCACCAGGCACGAGGGAGAAAGCCCCTCTTTGCATGAGAACCATTCGCCTTTCCCCTACCGCTTCCAACAACTCACCCTGCAGGGAGGGACTGGAGCGGATACCAGGGCAGGGTTTAACCTGACAAGGGAAAGTGACAGAGATGCTGGCGGGAAAACCGTCCAAGCCCCATCTCCTCCCTCCTGGGCCCCCTCCCCCTCTGGCCCATCTTCACGACGGGAATCCCACAAAGGGAGCGGACACGGCTCGCCGCGGGAAGAGCTCCGGGGAAGTTCACGGTGCAGGCTGAGCGTCGCCGGGGGCCGCTCTCACCCCTCCGGGGAAGGGGGCGGCAGAGGCGACCCCGACCGAGCAGCCGGTCGGGCCCCGGCTCACCGGGCCTAGCGCCTCCAGCGGGCCGGTGGGTAGGCCCCGCCGCCCGGTCTCCAGGCCGAGCGCAGCCCCCCTCCCCCTCCCTCCCCCGCTAGGTGTGCTCGCCCCTCCGCGCCCCCGGGGCCCCGACCTCGCGTGTCGCCTCCCGGAGGCAGGGAGCGTGATGGGGGCGCTTGGGGAGCCAGAAGAAAAGGCCCAGGGCCCAGGCGGCCCGCGGCCTGGAGATAGGAATGGCGGGGGGGGTGCCGAAGAGGAGGGGGGAGGGGGGCGGGGAAGGGGCCTGTTGGGATCAAAGAGCCTGGAGGTAGGCTGGAGACCGCGGGGAAGCCAGGAAACGGGTTATGGCCGAAGGGGTGGGGCAAAAGCCTACGAGGAGGGCCGACGCCACGGGCGGACGGGGGTCCGCGAGAGGCTCGCGGGGGGATTCGGGCCTCACCTGAAGTCCTTGTCGCTGGATGTCATTTTCTCCAGCAAATTGGAGATGTGGTACGAGGCGCTCGCCATGTTGACGGCCGCGATCCCGCCCGCTGGCGCTGCTGGAGCTGCTGCTGGGGCTCCTCCTCTCACTTGCAGCGGCTCCCGCTTCCAGGGTCGCAGAGCGACGCCGACGCTAAACAGGGAGGGGCCTCGACGGGTTGCCCCCTCCCCGGCGAGGCGAGGCGAGGCGAGGCGAGGCCCTATCCCCGGGGAAGCAGAGGCTACGGGGCCGGCCTAACGACGGCGCAGCTCGCGGGAGGAAGAGCTCATGGGCGGCGGGGCCTCTCCGAGGAGCCAGAGGCTTCCACTCAAGCTAGTCTCACTCGCACTCCCTCCGCGCTCGCTCCCGCGGGCCAGCAGCCCAAACCCGCCTCTTTCACTCCGGGGGCGGAGACGGCCGACGCGGGACGCTAAGGAAAGCCCAGGTCAAGGTTCACGGCGCTCTCCCCACACACGCTTCCCCGGCGCTAGTCACGGAGCCATTCTATTGGTGGATGCCGATGTCGGTCTGCGCGTGGAGGCGCTTCCAGGAAGCCAGACTACGACTCAAAGGAGCAGTTCTCGCGAGACTTTAAAGCGACGGTTAAAGGACAGGAGGAGTAAAAGACAAGCGGACTCCACGTTGAGAATTGCCCTCCATATAATACGAAGAGAGTAATATTACGAATTTTAAAACACATAGGGCCTCAGAACAATTCTGACAAAGGGATTATCCGGGGCTGAAAAGAAAATCATTACAGGAAGCTTTCGTATCAGGCGCATGGGCCTACATTGCCTTAGCCAGGGTGATACGGTGTTGCCACGTGAAAACCACAAATCCCAGAATTCAGTCAGCTTTAAGCTAGATCCGTTTAGGGATTGGCTGCAGGAACTTGTAGCTTTCTTATTGGTTCCCGAGGGAGAAAGGAATGTTGGGATTTGCAGGTCAGCGAGCTGAGCCGTGGATAAAACCATAGAATCGCCATTTACTCCATTTCTGTTGCGGACCGGGATTGCTAACTAATCCCGTTGGGCTTGTGCTGAGATTTTTGCTGGTCTAAACTGCTGCGGTTTGGACAGGTTCATTGCGAATCCATGGATTTGGGGCATTCTTGGCAGAATCCTGTATCGATTTCCGATCACTAACTCCACAGAGTGACAACCATCCTTTATGCCCTTAGAGTAAAAGCAGACCAGACGTTAGAAAATTGGGCCCACTTCATACGCAAAATTGTGTCCCAAGCCGATACCGAAGAGCTACCACACCATCTCTGTAGTCAATGTTTTGGGCATGATCATGCTTGAGCTGTTTTATTTTGTTCCTTAGACATATGTAGCAAATCGTTTGTTTTATTATGCGTATTTTTGTCTGAATAATCTTTGGCATTTTTCACATGAATTTTCAAAAATTTGGTAAAGGTATGAGGAAAGTGGAATTAGAAGGCTCCGCTGATGGACCTTTCTAAAAGAAAATACGCTATTAGCAAGGAGTTCATTCCGTTTAAAAACAAAACAAAGCAAAAACTCTGCATACCCCTGTATATCCATGTACATCAAACCAGTTAAAACCAACCTGATGTTCTTTACTGTTCGTTGCTACAGTCGCAAAATACTGAGTGCCTGTTAAAAGCTTGACACTTGGAGGCGATGTGAACACAACAGATGAATCATTATCTGGCCTCAGTCAGATGCTTAAATTGCCCCTCATTTCGCTTTCCTACTGCCATAGACCCTTTTATTTCAATCCTGTTTACCTCCCCAGCAATGCTCTTAGAGGGCCTCTCTCATGAAATGTCAATTAAGCAAGTTGCAGCCACAATTCCCTTCAGTTCTGAAAAACCTTTCCATCATATATAATACCAACTTTGCATGCACACATACATACACAAACTAGCAGATCATTTCCCCCTGCTTTGTGAACCCCCAAGCTTGAAATCTTAGTTACTGAAGATTCTTACAGTCTGCATCCAGTCAGACATGGCATCGTTTTGTCCTGTATATGCAAGTCCTCTCATCTGTTGTTATTAAGTGTCAGGGAGTCAGGTCTGACCCACAGTAACCCTACTCACAACAACAAAAACACTGCACGGTCCTGCCGCAGCCTCACCATTGTTCCTGTGCCTGAGCCCATCGTCACAGACATTGTGTCAATCCATCCCGAGGGCCTTCCTCTTTTTCACTGCTCCTCCACTTTACCAAACATGGTGTCCTTCTCTAGGGACTGGCCTTTCCTGAACACATGTCCAATGTCTATAAGATGGAAGGATCTATCCTTGACTCTAAGGAACATTCTGACTGTACGACTTCCAAGACAGAATCATTTGTCTTTTTAGCAGTCCGGGGTAATTTTCAATATTCTTTTCCAGCACCGCAATCCAAATGCATCGATTCTTCCGCCTTAATTCAAGACCCAACTTTCACATGCCTAGGAAACAATTGAACATGCCATGGCTTGGGTCAGACACACCGTAGTCCTCAAAGTAGCCTCCTTGTTCTGTAATGCAATGAAGAGGTCTTATGTTGCATATCTACCTAATGCAATACATCTTTTGATCTCGACTGCTTTTTCCACAGCATTGGTTCCAAGCTAAACAATAGTCTTGCGAGCTTCGATCTTTTCTCCATTTATATGGGTAGTTGTGAATATCTTAGTCTTCATAATGAAGACTACAATCATTGATGTTCATCATCAAGTGCTTCAAGCCCTCCTCACTTTCAACAAACAAGGTTTTCTCTTCTGCATAGCGAAGGTTGATCAGACTTCCTCCAAGTCTAATGCCACATTTTTCTCATATAAACTAGTTTCTCTGATGATTGAATAAGTGAAGTGAGAGAATACAACCCTAAGGCACTTCTTTCCTGATTTTAAACCATGCAGCATTCCCTTTTTCCATTTGCACACTTGCCTCTTGATCCGTGTACAAGTTTGGCAAGAACAGAATCAAGAGTTCTGAAATTCCCCTTCCTTTCATAGTTGGTTATGGTCCATACAGTCGAATGGCTTTGCATAGTCAATAAAGCAGAAGAAAACACCTTTTTGGTCTGCGCTGCTTTGAGCCAAGATCCATCTGACATCAGCAATGAGAGCCCTCATTCCATGTTCTTTTCTGAATCAAGTCGGAACCTCTGGCAGCTCCCTGTCAATGTACTGCTGCAACTGTTATTGCATGGGGGTCCAACTGAACTGTCACAGTTGGAGTCAGTTTAAGTGCAAATCATGTGGCTGCCAATTATTAACTGTATTAGCCAATTTCAGCCCAATATAGAGTACTTAGCAAATTACCAAAGAATAAAAAAAAATAGGTAGAGCTAATGTTTCCTGCACACTTAATAGGTCCAGGAAACCATCAGTAAAAGGTAGCTGTTTGCTCAGTCTTTCTACATATGCAGTCGGTGTAAATCCCAGGGCAAAATACAAAGAATGCCCTTGAGTGGATTCCAATACTGGAAATCTCCAATACTGGAGCAGAGAACTGCATTCTTTGTCCCACCGAGCTGCTAGTAAGTTGTACATAACAATAATAAACACCCTATGGGTCAGCACTGTAATAACTCCTTTAATCTGTGTAGCAGCCCAAGATCTCGACAGTACTCACATTTTAAGTATGGCAGATATAAAGTCATTAAATAACTTGCTAAAGGTCATTGGCAAGGTGCAGTTAGGATTCAAGTCCAATCAATGTTGCTTCAGAGGCTATGCTTCACAAAGAGCTATACTAGAATTACAAACATTTGCTGACTGCCTATCATGCCAGAAGCTGGACAGGAGTCACATTGGTAATGGGGAATGTTTGCAACCATGGGGTTAATTGCTGGGGAGTTTATTTCAATGGATGACAACCCGGTGTGCAAAAAATAACTTTTCCATAGCATTTTCAAGGCTGTGATCTTTCAGAAGCAGAGTGCCAAACTTATCTTCCAGGAGCTTTGTTGTTGTATTTGAGTGCAGCAGAATGAAGCGTTACCTGGTCTGCCCCATCCTCACAATTGTGCGTAGGTTTGGGCCTGTAGCTGGGTTCAAACTGGCAATCCTTCAGTTGGTAAGCACTTAAGCATTGCGCCACTCCAAAATGAGACTCCAAAATGAGGAATAAATCCTAAAATTGTCTCTAAAAGTGCTGAAATATGGCCGGACCGGGTTAGATTGAGTATAAGATCAATAATTCTGAGCAAATATATATATATATATATATATATAATTAATATATTGAGTAATCTGAAGTTGTTACAGTGCCAATATTAAGCATCACTTGTTTTATTTTTTCAAATATCTTCAGTAAAATATTCATATTGCCTTCAATAACATCTGAAGCAGATCCAATAGCTTTCTAGATCATTTAAGAAGTTAAAAAGTCCAATCCAGTTTAACGCACTTCCCAGAAAGTACTCTTTTTATTTCTCTTTTTAAAAAAATCATTTTATTGGGGGCTCATGCAACTCTATCAAAATCCACCCATCCAGCCATCGTATCAAGCACATTTGTGCATTTGTTGTCATCATCATTCTCAAAACATATTCTTTCTACTTGAGCCCTATTTCTAACCCCACTAAGGTTGCGAAGAATAGCAAACAGAAGATAGAAGTAGACAGTATTTTTCTTTTTTTTGGGGGGGTGGTGGTGGTGGTATCACTGCTCTCTGGTGGTGGGAGTAGGAGGCCCAGCCCCACTGCTGGAATTGAACCTCCGTCCCAGTGGGCCGCAGTCCCACGCACAACCACTACGCCACCAGGGCTCAGCCCCGAGAGTGTTTTTCTTTATTCAATTGACACACTCATAATTCCCTTTTGATGCCCTCTGTTTGGCAATGCCTATGAACAACCTTGTGAGGCCTTTGAAATGTCTCACCGTTGCCGTCCTACTGCACACTTCCCTGACAGAGCCAATTGTCATAATCCTCTGGTTGGTGACCAGCACTCCAAGATGGATTACTGCGAAGAAACTCAAACCCAACTTTTTTTTTTTTGGGGGGGGGGGGCTTTGCTTCTAATTTTATTGACATCACCAAAGGACAAGTCCGATGAGATGGAGTAGCACAGCGTTTGCCACAGTGACTCAGACACAGCAATGACTGTGAGAATGGTGCAGGAGTGGGCAGTGCTTCGTGCTATTGAACACACTGGATGGGGCCTAACAACAACTACAACAACAGGTGGCAAAGCCAGGCTTACTCTCAAGGGAGGAGATTGAAACTTCACCTCTGGAAAGGAGGAGTATCCAAACTGTCATCTTCTATTTGAATCCTTCCTTTATTTTTCCTGAGTAGTTAGTATTGCTCCTCTCCCAGTTTTCACTGCATTTTGTTTATTTTAAAATAACAGGTTTTATTTGGCACGTAATTGACATATCATACAATTCAATAGTCCAAACATTCAGTCATATCAAGAATTGTGTAATTATTACCATATCTGTTGGGGTCTTGTCCAGCGAGACCCTTATGTAGTGACTCTTCGGGGGGGCGGGGGGGGGGCGACGAACCTGGTTGAAGAAAAGACACAGAGACAGGGAGCAAGACAAATGCTGATCAAACTCCGTTTATTAGGGAGAAATAAACCAATTTTATAAGGAAAGCAAGTCTAGGCAACAAGCCGAGGCATGAGACATAGTTATCTTCAAAGTTAACAAGTGAAGGTCAGCACACCTGCAAGTCAGAGGATAATCACAAAGGCTCTATTCACTACCTATATCATCTTGTCAAGCCTCGAAGGCCAGGGCCGTCCCTACAACCACCCTCCAAAGGAGGCCAGCTCTCCACAACTCAAGGTCTATGCAAAAGTTACAAAAGTAACAGACCACAAAGCTCAGGCCAATAGACCATGACAGAGTTTAGGCTACGTGACTATAGCCAGGTCAAGCATGTCCGGGCTGGATGGCTCCGGACACATATCAACTTTAAAACATGCCCCCACCATGATTAAATTGCTTTTAAAATGGCTATGCAGACACAATTCTACTGCTCCCTTCCCCATTCATCTTCATTTTTTTATTCCTGAAATCCCTTGTCCCTCCCTCTCATATACCCCTGACTCCTGCATCGCCTATCAACTCTTTTATCAGTTATTTTCACTATGTACACCCACTCCTCCTGTGCATCCCAGACTGAGAAACTCAACAGAAACAATACGAAACAAAATCAAAATAAGCTAGTAAGGGTAAAGCAAAAATACAAATAATGAGTAAGAAAGAAAAGGCCCCTGTCGACATACAAAAAGCCAG